>JAQFXP010001242.1:0-20586 GCA_034693685.1 Belba bartosi
AAGTCAAAAATAGAAAATTCGAAAATATAAAGTCGAAAATAGTAAAATCAAAAATATAAAGTCGAAAATAGTAAAATCAAAAATATAAAGTCAAAAATAGTAAAATCGGAAATATAAAGTCAAAATATTTTTGAATTTATATTTTCGTTTTTACTATTTTCGACTTTATATTTTCGATTTTATTATTTTTGTATTTTGCTTTTATAATAATTTTTATTTTCATTAATTTAACTATAATTATTATTATAGGAGGGACCTTCGTCTTGGAGGTACCTTGACTACAAAAATCCCCTTTTGTCACAGGCTTAGTAATAACACAAATATATCGTAATTTAAAAAACAAATTAAAATTCTTATAAAATATTTACGGTAATACTGGCAAAATTTAATAATAAGTATTACTTATTTTATATTTAGTGTATAAAATTGTTTTAAAAACTTGTTAAATAAAAATATTGTATTTAATAAAAATTGTATTTTTTAAATAAATAAAATAAATTATTGGCATTAGTAATTAAATTATAACACTTTATATAGTTGGTGTAATTTTTATTAGCAATTTAGCTAAATTAATATTTTTTAATTAAACAGGTAAATCTCATCATGATACCGGCCAGGACATTTTTAAATATTTAATGTTAGTTTTACACTCATTAGTATTATTTTATTTTAATTCCAAACTTATTAAATTGTTTTCCTACACATAAATGTAAATTTATTTTATTTTATTTATTTTTTGTTGTTTGTTTCATTTTACATTAATATTTAATTTTAAAATTTATTTAACTTTTTATTTACTTACTTAATAAGAAAATAAAGTTAAAGAAATAATTAAATATTAATCATTATATATATAACAAGTTATAGTACTATCAGAAAATAATTGATTATATTTTCAAAATTAACTTTTAAGTTATATGAAAGCGTGTTTCAAAAATAATTCAAATAATATAATTTGGAAAAAATACAAATCAGACATTTATATAATTTGCAATAATTAACTAAAATTAAGGTTAAACTCATTACAGTTTGTTACAGTTGATCAGAAAATTTAATTCACTTTATTCGCAAAAAATATAGATAATATGGTTTTGAGCAAAAGTATTGTGTTTTCTATTATGGTTTTCGAAACCCGACTCTTTCCTTCACTAAATAGGATTATCCGAATGTGAAAATCCGATTATGAACTGTGAATGTTGTGATGGAAGCGATGAATGCAAAGACGGCATTGGAGGCATTGGAGGCATTGGAGGCATTGGAGGCATTGGAAGGAATGGTTGAAATTAGCCGAACAGTGTTCGAACCAAAGCAATGGTGTATCGCATTATCGCATTTTAGTGCTGTTTCCATATGTCCGGTGCCAGTCGTGCGCTCACAAAGTAATTGAAAACTGTGTCGTTCACCGACTCTTCCCCTCACAACTGATCCAACGATTGAGTTGTCGCTTAAATCGAGTTAAGAATGATTTTTAAGATCAAATTGCATAAAACGAAGGCTTAATCCACAATAGATCAACATTTTATTGCAAATCTTTGCTTTGATTTTATTTGTGTTTAGAATTTTGCAGAATTTGTAATTCAATTCAATCATTCATTCATTCATTCATTGAAAGTCTGCACTGAATAGAAAATCTAATAAAAAATTTGCTTAAAGTCAACTAATTTTGTTTTGATATATGATTTAAACATTAAAATAATTGAGTAATAATTGTAACCAAACTGTGCTCTCCCAGTGCAATGTCTAATAGTATTACGCGTCGAAGAAAATTATTTGATGTTTTAAATTTATATAACGATATTTGAAGTCTTTTAGGGCTTACAGTCAGCTATAGGTTGTGTAGAGAAAGTGCATATACTTTATGATAGATTAGATTAGGTCTCATCTATTTGGTTGGCTTTGAAATTAGTGCATAACATGCAAAAGTGAATTAATAATTCACAAACCCATGAGTTCACTAGTTTTGTAGTATAAGTAATGATATTTTTATGTGAGCTATATATGTGCTGTATGTGCGCCGCAAAACAATCCAATTACGACTCACTCGTGTGCGTCTCAGCTCCTTATATAAGCTCTTCCTTATTATGCCTTTCACTTTTGGATCCGTTGCATTAAATTAAGCTAATTTTATCATCAAATTTAGAGATGAACGCAATTTTCGAGCAAATGGCACAACCGATACAGTCCTCTCCCACTGCACTCCCACTGCTCTCCCATTCACTTCTATATTCAATGCTTACAAATCAACATTCAAACGATATGTCTGAGCATTAGCTGCCTGTGCTCTGCCATTGCCATAGAGAACTAAGAGAAGAGAACAGTGAATATATAGTTTACAAAGAACTCGATGAAAGAATCATCTCTTCAAAAATGATTGCAGCCCTAAGCCATTGACAGATAGAGATATACAGACATACTGTAACAGTGCTGTAGATATAGACTTACTGTAACAGTAAAGTATGTTATTTTGATTTGAAACAAATATATTTTGATATAATTTGTTTGTTTCAAGTTTACTATACTATAGAATATAAACAATTGCAATCAAAACAAAATGTTTCTCGAATTAAAACTTTTATTTTTTGAACTAAAAGATTTTCAACAAAATTGTGCCTTCGGGCGATTTTTATTCTACGTTTTAGTCTAACAACAATTTTGAAACTTTTTAAAAACAAAAATTAAATTTTTGTATTTTTGCAAAACTATTCAATCAAATGCTACAAACAAACAGTAATTGAAATAAGATTTTTGATTAAAATAAATTTAAACTACAACTCAAGTAGAAAAATCAATAAAGTATATGAATTTAAGGCTTGTTTTGTACATTAGTTAAGTTTTGTATTCAAATATTTATAAAATATAAAACAAGAAATATATCGATTCAACAAGCGCTTAGTACACTCTTAACCAAAAGCATAATTCTTTCGATTCATTTTGATTTCCTGTCTCACAAACTAAGAATTACTAAGAAATTACGATTCGATAAATTGAGTTACGATTAAATAATTGAAACCTACGGTCGGGTGTAATGTAGTTACCGTCAATCGAATAAAGTAATAAACATTTAATTCCTATCATTTAAGTCATTTCGAAATTAAAGTTTAATTCAACGAATTATTTATTAATTTAGAGAAACATTCAATTAAACTAAATCCACTTTAGCTCTAATACAGTAAATAGTATTTCAAATAAAAATTAAAGACTTAGTCATTTGAATCTAATGATTAAATGATTAAATTTAAATATAATAAAAAAAAATTTATATTTTACCAATTATTCACAACATGTAAAAGTTACATAAACATTTATTCATTGAATTTGTCCTTGCTTCAAAGTTAATTTATTTACAATTTTTCTCGCAATTAAATAATCGGTCAAATATAGAGTAGGAAAAGAGAATAAATGATTTATTGAATTATTGAATTTATTATTGTTTATATACATTATTCATAGCTTTCTTATATTTTAAATAAGTTACAGTAATTCTAATAATAAAATTGTTTATTGTTTTTAATTTTAATTAATTTATAGTCATATAATCAACAATGAAATGGAAATATTATTCGAATGATTAGTTTTGTTGTGAAAGTGTGAAACCGATTGACTAACGAAGTTGTAATCCATTGTCAAATAATAATTATGTGCTTAAGTGCATACAGTCATACAGTCATACAGTTATACGGTCTGACAAACTGTAGCAGAATTGGTTGGAGAGTAGTTGCAATCAATGGCATAATATATACACAATTAGACCAAACATGTCATGTTTCGAGTACTTCAAGTACTCTATTATTTATTGTAATGCAAATCTAGTGACGCATAGCTTTGTTATCGATATCTGTCGCTATTGTATTGTGTATTGTGTTATGTTTGAGCCCCGAGTGTTGCATAAAATAACGCAAATAAAAAGTTTCCTATTGTTTGCATTGTATCGACTTTTCTATTATTTATAATTCGGACACTTTTTTTGGTCTAAAGTCACGTCTCCGGCAAATGTCTCATTAGTGTCGTTAGAATTGGGAAACAAAGTGAGACTTTATATACGGGTTTGACTTCATTGACAGCTAATTGTATTTAATAAACAATTAGTTTTACTGAGGAATCAGTTTATGACAGAATTTGTTTGAATCTACAGCAAACACAGCCATAGCTATAGCTATAGAATTGAGTCAAAGATGACTTATTATAACTATAATTATTATTACTGTCGATCTATTATCGCAATTATATTTAATATGAAATCTAATGAGTTATATCTCACTTATAATTATATTGTCGTCTAATAAGAGTAAGAGAGGAGAATGTTGTGCTATACCGACAATAGAGTCAATTTCGATTTCGACTCATTTTTATCTTTTATTTAATGAATAAAATAGCCGATGAATAACACGAATGAATACGTGATTTATTAACTAAATAAAAGCAAATTTGTTAAAAAGAGTGTTTGGCGTCGAATAATCATAACTGAAAGCGAAGGCAGTATTTGTGTTCGAGTTATCCCTATATCGCAGATCTAATGTAAGATATATTGATTAGAGAGTATTGGATTGCATTGCATTGTATTGACTCTGTATATGCTTTTGGGCCTCAATTCTGGTCTGCAATAGCAAAGTCTTATCAATTAAGTTAAGTTTATGAAGCAATTTAATGCAATGAAGGAATTACTTCTATTTTCTATTTCACCTGATTTGGGGAATGTGTGCTTCAATTTTGTTGATAAGATCACTGCAACAAGCCTTTGGGGATTGCAATTATATAGCAATATAGACATTCAGTGCCTACATCCAGTGCTCTGCTCTACAGTACAGCACAGCACACACACACACACATACACACATACACACATATGCCCTATGCCTATGCCTTCTCTCTCCATCGCTACTCTATTGCAACACATCTCGGCATCACTGCATCCAAGCATTCGATTGCTTTGTCTTCTGTTGCACTTCTCATGCATTGTGTCTACAGTATTGTCTCATTCAAGCAATGGTTTGCTTTCTCTACAACACATCTCTATATTGATCTCTAACTACAGAACTTTACTTATAAATTGATTTACTATCTTATGCACACAGATATCAAATGAAATGATGCGGCCATCAAATTAAATTTACGGCTTATCTATACAAATACACCATTTCTTTACTCATTAAAATTATACAAATTATTTTTAAATGTTTTCTATATTTATAAACAAGATTTATTTATTCATGATAAACAGTTAGTAATAGAATTTTAAAAAAATAAATTATCAATTTTTCTTATTTTATATACTGTATTAGCCTAAGTTGTGCCTGATCTTGTTTAAACATTTTATAAAAGTAAATTTTTAAAAATTTAAGTTTAGAGTTTTAAAATGTCAACCCAGGGGGGGGGGCGGCAATCAAAGTAGGACTTTAAAAAATGCTTACCTATAATCTACATAACTATAACTAAAATGTCTTAATATTGACTAAAAACTAAAAAAATAGTTGATGTTCTTTGCGGTATGCAAATAAGGAGAGGATACTTTTTTATCAAATGCTAGAGAAAGGAAAGGGGGTAAATGCCAATTTTTTTTAATTAGAAAAGATTTGTAGTTGATCCCCTGTTTCTTCTGAAACTATGTTTAAGTTTAATATAAAATTTTAAATTAAATTAAATATTAAAAATAATTAATAATGACTGTAGCTAATTTGCATTTGTTCCAAATCACAAACACCAATCTCGTAACAGTACAGTACAATCGTATTTGTCGTAAAAGAGAACAAACGTGTTTTTATGGAAAACTTTTTCTAATTTTTACCGAATTTCAAAATTTTTTCAAGCATTTTTTAGACATTAATTTCCAAATTTATTTTTATTATTCCCAAGTTATTTTTATTTTTATGCTGTCGCCGAATTCGAGAAAAAATTTAGCACCAAAATTTTCCTGCTAAAAGTATCCTTTTATTATTGTACGATAAAAACCAAAGAACTGTTAGAAATTAGAAATGCAAGTGCAGTCAATTATAACTTCTATTTAATTAATTAAAAAAATTATTTTTAAAGTTGTAAATAAATATAAATATTTCATAATACAGTCAAACCCACTTACAACAAACAGCTCGGTTCCATTAAATTTGTTTGTTATAATCGAGATTTGTTATATACGGCTATAACTTAACCTAAATTTCTTTTTCGTTCTTCAGTCACTGTTTCTTATAAGTGGGTATTTGGTATAACTTATAAGTGGGTTTGTTATAAGCGGGTTAGAGTGTACTAACCAAATGTATTTATTGGTTAAAAGAAATAAATAAAGAAATCGTTTGTAAAATCAATTTTGAATTAAATATTTATAAAGAATTGATCGAAAATCAGACGAATTTTCTAAAAAGCATTTGAAAAATTCAATTATAAATAACTAAAAATAAGATTTTTCACAACTTTACCAATTTAATTGATTGGAATTTTAAGAATAAAAAAATACTTATATATAAAGTAAGTCTAAAGTTAAATAAAGCTAAAGTTTTTTATCAATTGATTTATTGATGAATTATTAATAAATATAAATCAAACAGTGATTTGTATTATTTGAAGAGTCAAACAAATGTATGGCACAAATAGAATAATGTTATTTAGAATCACTCTTTGCCTCTCAAGACGGAAGCCATAAATTTTCGATTCGCTGTTCAATTGGCTTTTCTATCGACTATTAATTCTGCGTTCGTTCTACACATGACTTGTGAGTCAAACAAAATCGATGGCAATTCGTATTCAAATTCTTAACCAAAAAATCAACTTTTAGGTGAAATTAGTTTACGTGAAATAAAAGAATTTAAGGGAAAAAAGGCAAAATATATATATATCGGATCAAAAAAGAAAAATCTTTTTGTTTTACACAACTTTACAACATTTGGTATCGTTTTCATGAATTTATTTCTTTTGTTTTATCACTTTTCTACTGATATTCGATACTATTTTGTGTCACTATTTTTCAAATCTAATAATTTATTTATGAATTGTTTTATTTTTTCCAAAATTAAATTATCTATAAATGAAAGCTTTTACTCGAAATATATCTATTGATCGAATCCTAATGAATGAATGAATTTGTTTTGTTTGAGATTTTGCTGAATTGAATAACGACTGTATATATCGTATAGATCTAATAGACCTGAACCACAAGAATAAGTCGCAGTTTTTATTCTGTTTGGCTTTTTATTTGACATTTTTCTGACTTATTAGCATTGGTAGCCCTGATAGGGAAGTAAATGAAGGCAATGGAGGCATAGGAGGCAATGCAAAGAGTGTGTGTGTGTGGAGAGAGAGAGAGAGAGAGAGTGGGTACTGTAGTGTTGGCAATGGAGGCAATTTGTGATACAAATTTAGTTTTGAGAGTGTAGTGCAAAACGATGATTGTATCGTTGATTTAATTTAGCCAATGCTTCCATTGCCAGAACCACTGCCACTACCACTAGCAGAACCAGAACCACATAACCCTTGTGTGGACTGAGGAGTCTCTATATTGCGATGCAATGCAGTGTTAGCTCAATGTGCTGTTCAGTGCAGTGTTGGCCTAACATTCAACTAACATGAATGGCATCAATAACTTAACGCCGTTTCCGTAGTTGATGTTGAAAATGCAATAAATGTATAAACAGAATATAGGATTTGCCAGAATTGCCAGAATTACAAACAATCATTATTTGATATATTCATCGTAATTGTCATTACGAGTGCTTCGAATATTATAAACTCAAGCTGTGAATCAAATACAAGCGCTTATGTCGTAAATACAGTTTACATCACATCACCACTGCCTGAGACCACGGCTTAGATTAGCTATGCTCTCGACGTCTGCAAAATTGCTATCAAATCATTTAATTGTTACACTTAGTCGTTCACAATAATTAAGTTGAGAGCAAGTGTTCGCACAAATCATTAATAATTTATCAGATTTTATCTTGAACATTTCTAAAAACAAGTGTTTACTCAAATAAAATACGTTTTACCAAATATTCAATATTGTGGTAAAGTTGGCAAAACATACTTATAAGTCAAACAGTGAAAAGCTAATTTATATTTTATGTGTCTTTATTTTTTATTCAACTTATTTGACACGTTTAAATTTAAATTAAAATTTTTGATTAGCTTGGATAGCTTCAAATCTATTGTCTAAATAACATTAGTATTATTAAAATATTGAAATCCTATTATTTTGCGTAATAATTATTCTTAATTTTAAGCACAAATTAGACTTACTTAAATAAAATCTATGTTTGATTTTATAACATAATATTCTCTAAAATCAATTTACAAAACGCTGATAATATAATTTAGAATATAATTATAATATTTAATTAAATTTAGTTCTTATTAAATAAATCCGTTTTGTTTTTGCCTTTAATTAAAATAATGTATTAATAATTAGATTTAATTGAAAGCTAAATAATTACTTTATTTAAATAATGAACATTAGGTTTGTTCGTATTAGGGCTGCATTGAGTTGATTCACGAATTTGTTATTTTATTTAAATTTTAATTTATTTGACATAATTATAGTGTTGAGCAAAGCCTCAGGTCTTTCAGATGCTTTCGCAATCATTTCATTAAAAATTACTAATTTAATGAATCTTTTATTTTCATTACATTTCAATTTCGAATAATAAAACTTATTTTCTCTCAAATTTCAGCTATCCCTGACGGCAGTGCCGGTGCCGCTGCCGGTGCCTCTAAATTGTATTATACGAATCTATTTGAGTACAAACCGAATATATTGTAGTCTATAGTCTGTCAGTTGTGTTCGACTGTTATTTCAAGTTTTCTATTGATGTCAACGAATATAATATCCGTATATAAAGTTAGTTCTTTAGCGCTTCACAGCTTTCAGTGTCGTCTCGTTTCTAACTTTTGAAAAACTAATTGATTCTCTAATTTCAACTCTCCTTTGAATTAATTTACTTAAAATCAATTATCTCTTTCTTTTGTCTATTAAATAACTTAATAGAAATTCAATTTATTTGATAGAAAACAAATTTCTTTATTTTAATTAATGCCTTTATTGCAGACTTAACGATAAAAATACAAAAACTAAGAAATATTATATTTTTATCACTAAATAAAAGTCTTTGAGTCAGAAATTATTAACTATCATATAATATATTGCAAAAACTTAAAAAGATTTAGTTAATATCAAAACTATTTTTTTAACTTGTAATTAGTTCTAAGTTATAATTAGTGATTGTTTAGCAGAATTGTTGAATAATTGAATAGTTATCTAATCAGTTAAGTATAATCTAATGTTCAATAAATATTTGATGTAAACGATGTAAACGTTTTTCTAAGCATAACATCATTTTATTAATACAACAAAGAATACACAAATTGAATGACAAAGACATGCATCAAAACCTATTTACTTATCAAATTAAGAAGTATTTGGAGATAAAGCAGACTTGAAGGCAGTGTTGGACACGTGAGCCAACACAGACTCCGAGTGCTCTTTGGCTTTGCGTCTCAACTCATTGACGCTCGAAGAGGTGGAAGAGTTGCTCAAAGATGAGTGATTCAGGTTTGAAGAGTTTGAAGTGATTGTACTCGTGGTCGAGGGGGTTGGCGGCAATGGAGACATCGACCGGTTGGTTGGCAAACAACAGGCGCACAGAGCTATCGGACACAACCTTTATATATGATTTAGAAATAACTAAATCTTTGTAATCAACCTTTGAATGGAAACGAAGCGGAAGCGAACTGATGGGCCATATGTGCCGGCACGAAGAGGGGCTGTAGTGACGAGAACCGGGACGAGTTGGCAGCCGCTGCTGCGGCCGCGTTCAGCATACTATTGTTGCGATAGAGGACAGCATTTAAGTACAGATTCGCTCGATCTTGGTTTGAGTTAAATATTGGAATCAAAGCAATACCTGTCAGAGCCCGTGAATGCTGAGAGAAATGAATTTCTGAGCGGAAATGTGGGCCCAAATGGATGGGTGGAAGTGAGCTCTTTAAGTAATGACGCGCTTTCCATGAAAGATGACTGTCCATGAAGTGAGAGCGGAGGGGAACGCAATGAGGACAGAGCTGAGCCGCTCAAGTCGTTTATCGAACTTCGATTACCCCCGGATTGAGAGACGAGTAGAGGATTAAAAATCGATGAATTGTTTAGAGATTTTTGAACGATTTGCATATTTAGCTGACTCTCAGGCGTCTGTCTATCGATTAGTTTTGACTTAACAAGTGTTTCATTAGAGGGCGAGCCGTCAGAGGAATTGCAGCTCAGGTCACCGTTAGCTTTGGGCTCAGGCGAAGAGCTCGGAGTTATAATCAGCTCATTATTGGCTGATGTCTCGATATTTATATTGTTTAACGAAGAACTATCACCGGACTTAGTATTTGTCTTATCTTCTCTTTCTTTGCGCAATCGTTCGGCTTTTCTCCATTTGGCCCTTCGGTTCTGTTCCCATAGTGTGCACACAATTTAAACCAAACAACTCATTAACACTCGTTTTATAAATGATTTTGACTCAAACACAATGTATAGAGTGTTACGCAAACACTCGTTAAGCAAATCAATTAGACTTTTATTTAGAAATACAAATATAATGTAAAAGTAAGCTTCAAATGTCTGATTAAACTCAAGAGCGTTCTTAAAAATACTGTTAACTAAATCTATAACTAAACTAAGACTTGGATTCTGTAATTCAATAAATATTTAAAAAGAGAAAATGCAATAAAAGAAAATTCAATCTTTTTGTCATTTATTTAATTAAATTCCGAGAAGTTTTAAAATTGTCAAAAAAAAGTTTTAATGCGATTTGCGGCAAAAATTTTTAATTTAATTTCTATTTTTATGTCAAATATAATGAGTAAACTTTAAATTCAATTTATAGTAACGTCTAATCATAACAGCAATAATAATCTGAGGGTTGGGTTGAGATATTAAGTTTAGTTAAAATATTCTTCTGATGTTTGGCAAAAATTATTTTATCCGATAAATGCTTTTAACAAATTGTGTATTATTTTCGCTAAAATTCAGTTAATTTAAAGTTAAAATTGTATAAATTAAATAAATTGCCTAAATTTGGTTAAACTTGTTTTGTTTATATTTGAGAACTAACAAGTAAGTTAATTATTTTACATCTAACTAGATCTAAAATATTTGATAGAAATAATTAAAGGCAAGACATCGCTTACATTAATTATAGTTTCAATTAGAATCAAGTAATGGCTTAAAGTAAATGATTTTGAATTAACGAAATAACCGAAAGACTGTCTTTACCTGAAACCAGACCTGAACTCGAGCTTCGGTTAAGTTTATTTTCATCGCCAAATCTAATGGTTAGTAATTATTTGATGATTAGTTTCAAACTGAGTTAATTTGGAAATACAGTATGCCATACCTTCCCGAGTGAAGACATCCGGGTAGTGTGTCTGTGCGAACGCCTTTTCGAGTTCTTCGAGTTGTTGGACAGTAAAAGTGGTTCTATTTCTTCGCTGTTTTCGCCGAACGAAAGCGTCTTCATGTATATCGCTCTGATAGGCAGCATATGTCGTGTCTGACACACAAAGTATGAATTGCGAACTATATATTACATATTATATAAAGTAGATATAAATCTAATTATGGGCCGGTTGGGAGGGGGAGAGCGGAGAGCAAAGAGCTTTTCGAGGTATAGGGTTTGAAAGGAGAGTCGGCTTTTAAGGAGGGAGTGAGGGAGAGAGCAGGAGAGAGAGAGAGAGTGAGAGAGAGAGAGAGAGAGAGAGAGAGAGAGAGAGAGAGAATTGGGGGAGATAGTTTTAAATTTAATTATTGTGTTATTTCACTTTCACTGCATAGAATCGCAGGCTTTTGAGCTTAATGTGAGTTTCGGTAAAGAATATGATTTAGAGTCAATTGAATTCAATTGTATTATATTATTGGTTCAAAAGATGAAAAACAGTGAAATTCTTTTAAAGTAAGTATAACTTTATAACTCTGATAACATTCATATGATTTTTTCAATCAGTACTTTTAGTTTATCTTTTAATGAGTTTGAGTCGAATATAGAATTATATTTTGAACAAAAAATAGTTATTAGTTTAGCATAAATTTATAGATATCTAGTTTCGAGTGCGAAGACTATAACAATATTGGCGCCAATACTATATAATTGATAATACGGTTGTAGCGCATACTGTAATGCAGTAGTGCTCTACTGTACTCTCGCTGTGTACTGCTTTCGACAGACTATATGTAATATATTTTGGTTTTGAAGAAATTTTGTTATACATTCAAAGATGATCGCAAATCTACACAATATTACGTTACATATGAAGACTCATTTCATTTGAAACGTTCAAATCACATAAAACTGTGACCTTCTTCTGATTCTATGCTTTGATTCACTTTTGCTTTATTTAAATAGAGTTATGGCAATGAAGTTGAATCCAATTTTAAATATACACTCTATTGCATAACTTTATTTAATACTACTATTTTCACTCAAATACACTCTGAGCTTAGCCAACAATTCGGAATTTTATTTTATACTCAAAACCTATCTCTCTATAAGACACTGAATAATTCAATAGGTATTGAAAGTGCAATAAATACTTTAAAGAAATTCGATTTTATAATCAATTTTTAGTCAAATAATAGAATTTTCGAAAGTCTTAAACTAAATAAATATATTTTATATAAAATTATTTAAAAGCGTTAAAGTTTGTCAAGTTGAAAATATTGATATGATATTAAATTTGGTCTTACATGGAGTTCCACTTGAATACATCGATAACGTAGGCATTCCTGTAGATGTAGTGCTTGGGTGATGATGTGTGCCAACCGGTGTACCCATCGGACAGTGATAACAAAACATTTTTGCCACAACTTTCAACTCAAGTTAGTTATTAATGAGATTATGTTATTTTTATTTGAGATTTGTTTAGGTCTGTAATAGAAATTAATGGAATAATTGAAATAAATTTAGTTTTTTTACTATTCGTTCAGTGAGTTATATAATAAAAATGGCAAAATAAGTCTCAATAACAGAACGCTATTTGATGCAGCAATCTGAATGATAAACCTCCCGAGCACTTACTAACTTCCCTTTGAGCATAAAATTTAGCTACTTTAGATTCCATTAACCCGTTTCCGATTAGGAAACTCATACACATCGCTTCACTATTGCAATTGAACCCTCTTTTCGACCCTCTCTATTAAAAGCATAACTTTTTCATTTAATCTAATGCAAACAAATCTCTGTCCTTTCAATAAATTAAAATAAAACTTAAGATCAAAAACCGTTTCCTATTCAAGTCTCAATCTGTTCTATTAGTTATGGTTTGGGACAAATGTATATTAAATAAATTAGTTATGCATTGGTCCTAATGTATCACAGCTATGAAACTTGATATCGCATTCCCACTTCGTATTTACGCCCGTAATGTCTCTTTCGTACAGTACATGCTTTCGAGTCTTCATTCACTCAACATATTCTCAATACAAACTAATTTTTAAATATTTAAACTAGAGTTGCATTTCAAATACAATTTACAATCTTTTTATAAGTTAAATTTTTGGCTACTAACAGAAAACATTTCTACAAATTAAATACAATAAATAATTTTTACGTTAAATGCTGAAATTAGTGATAAATTAATACAAAATTAAATTATAATTTAATAAAAATTCGTGGCATTAAATAAACACAAAATTTAAAAATATTTTAAAACTAAAAATAGTTGCTTACCTTAAATCAAATGATGATATTTTTTGAGCACATTTTATCAATAATGAAAACAACTTTATTTATCGTAACTTTTTGTAAGAATGAATGTCAAATCGAAGCGATGCGGCATTTTGTATAGGATATGATTACATTTGTTAGAGCGCCAGAGATTGATGGCTAACCATTCACTGATGCGCTATTGGATAGAGTTTGGAGAGTAGGGCCCGGAATATGCCTTTGCATCGATTTTCTAATCTGCTTTGAGTCTAACCTGAATATAGGCGGAGTCACCAGTTTTCAACCAAATAATATTTGTTCTCTTACTTAATATTTATTGTTTTCTGTTTTGATAAGTTTAAACTCATCTGAAATCTATTGAAATTTTTTTTATAAATGATAAAAGTATTCTTCAAAATCAAACTGAATTTTTTCACTTTAAAAGTAATTTTGATTTTAGAGATAAAGTAATTTAGAAGTAGAGTAGAGGAGAAATGATAAAAATATTTTACATTTTAATTTAAATTTTGTTTTACAATTGAAATGTCTGTCAGGTTTGCTGTTGGGGTTGGGTTTTGAGCACAAAATTCTGTTAAGGCTTTTAGTTGTGGCAAAAGAAATTTGACAGAAATAACTCATAACTTGTAAAATACATTTCTTTTATTGAATAATTCAAGAGAATAGGAATTAGTTTAGGCGTCAGTGAGGGGTGGCATAGGCATAGATGGCATGAAAGGCATGAAGGCCTGGATGACATCCAAGGTTTGGATAACAGGCATAGATGCTATAGTGGCACAAGTTCGCAAACAATTGCAAAGTAATCATTGCATTAGAGCACAAGTAGTGTCGCTTTGAATATGCTGTGTCTGTCATACTGTACATCAATTAGCACTATTACCCTCCGGGGAGATCAGACACACGAAAGCCCTTCTATTGGTTGAAATTCAATTACTAAACCTGTTATAGGATCGAAAAGAGTGGAGTATATGCGCGCCAACTATATAACTGTATAATCATTTGTCTGACAGTCACTTGTGATGAGGAGTAGAGTTCATATTATATCTAATTCAGAGAACTGTACAGAACTGTAGAACTGTTTTGAGAGACTATTCACCAATTTATCAGTTGATGTAAATGAACTGAAATTAGCTTTTCTTTTGCACAAATAATGAGATGTTATTTATGTGCTAAGAGGCAGTCATCTAATTATGAACAACTGAGAGCTCTGTTATGTCTGTTAATTATCAAATGAAGAATTGTATTGTATATCACATATAACTGTATTCTCTTCTCTACTCTAACTCTATTACTGCTGTATATGCCGTATAATAGAGTAAAGAAGACTTCATTGAATATAATGGATAGTTAGCCAATGAGAGTCTTAGCAAAGCTGTTCAGCTTTCGGCCAACAATAATCATCTTTAGCTCTCATGTCTACTATTGCCCTAACCATTGAGTTAGCATTCCATGTGATTTGGCCGAGTGTTGCCGTATTCTCTTCTATCCAATGCCAGCGCTAATACAGTGCAATGCTAGTGCCAATGCCAGTGCCAATACTAGTGCCAATACCACTGGGCATTTCAATTTTGGCATAAAATTAATTACAAGAGAGGAAAGCTATGGAAAGCTATTTATTTTATTATCGCACCAAAACTAAAGGCGAGCTCTGGGATTCACCAGTGCTTGCGGTTATCCCATTGGAATGAGACAACCAGACCATTCAGACCATTACCAACTCTACCAACTTTACCAACTCTGCCAACTATACCAACTCTACCGCACAGTCTATTGTAATCTATAGCTAACTGAGAAGAAATGCACTACAAATGACCTCATCTCCCATTAACACTACCAGTGCTCCAGTGCTGCTAATTTACAATAAATTTATTGTACTCTCCATTTGTTTAACAGAGCACCGAATGAGTGACAGAGCGTTCTTTGCGTTCTTTTACTCTCGAGGTTTTGCTCTCATTATATGACGTAATCATATATTTAGCAATTTTCCAATGAAAATGAACTCAAGCCAGAGCTCAGTTCGGTTCGGTTCAGCACCAATTCAATTGTCACTCTCGGGATTCAATTGGGGGCTATCGGGGAGACGGAGAGTGCGGTAGACTCTCAGCTCTATTACCATTGAGTCTACATTTGACAACAAATGTGTCCTTAAGAGCAATGAGTAAATCGAGAAATAAAGTCAAACACAAAATGAATGCTTTAGTGAATGTTAATGAACACAAAAACGAGGTCTGATCTGATTTGCCTTTTGCTCTCTCTCTCTCTCTCCTGCTCTCCTCTCTCTGCCTCTCTCCCTCTCTCCTGTTCTCTCTCCCTTTCCCCTTGCCAGTCTCCACTCTATGGTGAGTTCATTTGGTGCCACTTATTACCTCTATTAAGACAGCACACGATCTAAGAGCACAGTGAGAGCACAGATAGTCTATCTTTTGTCGATCGAATAACTGAATACAAGTCCTAATTAATGCAAAATTAGTAATACAACTAATTTCTAAACTTACAATGTTAGTTCGACTCAATTCAACTCATTTAAACCCAACTCATATTAACTGTATTGAGCTGTAGCTACACAACCACACAGGGTAGTAGATGCTGTGCTGCACATGCAGTAAAGCACAGGTTTGTCTCCCTTTTGCGCAATTACACATCAATTTGGAGCTGATGTGCAAATGTGTGTATTTTAACAAATTTAATTATATTGCCTCCAAACGTAAATTAGTTTAAAGTTCACCAATAATATGATTTGTCATATAATTGCATTTTTAGAACAAATTTTGCTATAATTTCAACTAAATTCTAATCAAAAATTCTATTCACAATCGTTTCGATTAAAAACAACCAATAAATGAATGAATGAATCATAATATCAATTATTTTATTATATCTATATTAAGTCATTAAAAATTAAATATTTTTCCAAACCCCAAATCAAAGACCAAGCATGGCAAATAAACGCGTCTTTTAGTAAAAGTAAAGTCCAACAACCTTGCAACAGTTTAAAATTTTAATTCCTATATAACTTCTTATTTTTAATTCTGATTATATTGTTTAATAAATAATTCGTTTAGACTTAAAATTATATAAAACTGTTTATAAAGAATTGATAAAATGCTAATTCAATACTGATTTTCAGGACACGTTTAACTGTTTGATTTTTAAATTGATTCAATTTATTAATAGTTCAAATGCTATATTATTATATTAAAAAAAATTGTTTGAGATTTTATTTAAGAGGCCATTACCCAGCATAAATAATATACGATTAATTTTAATCAATTTTTAATTTAAATTAACTAACTAAATTAGCAAATGCAGAATATATTCAAAATAAAAACAAATAATCAATTGCTTTCTGCACTCAATTGCGCACAAATTTATTATTTTTTGCGATAGAGTACATAATGCTATTTAAACACAAAAACTGAGTTATAAATAGAATCAAACAATTATTATATTATTTAAAACTATAGATATTTAAATCAAATAAATAATAGTTAAATGAATTAATTAAAAGTTTAAATGTTTAAAAAAAATTATAAATCTGATAAGAGATTAAAAATGCTTTAGTTTGATTTTTTGCTTGTTGAAATTAATAAATAAATAAAAAATATTGTTTTCATATAAATTCAAATTTTGTTCGCTTTTAATAATTTATATAAAGAAAGAAAAAATTTAATTTAAAGTAAATAATAAAAAAATGATTAATTCATTAATTAAATTAAAGTTTATGTTTTGGAAAAAATATAATTAATTTAAATAATTATCTTTGAGTTCCACGTCTGAGACCCCGACTGGGAGAGGGCGCCCCCCGTCCGGCACTGGACCTCTGGTTGTTCTGGTTCTTGGACTTGGGTGGCGGCGACTTAGGTCTGAGTGATTCGATACGATCCGTACAACCGGTCAGACAGTCATTTGGGGCTGAATTGAAATAACTGCTATACGTCTCGCTATTAAAGTTACTATTGGTCAGTCCCGGGCCTACAGTCAGCCAACCGGGCCTTATGGTCGAGTCCCTCCCAAACACGTGGAGCCGCCGTCGGCCCAAACAGAAGTGTTCGATAATATGGAAGATTTCTTCGGGTTTTTGAATGGATCCGTATTCAAACTCTTCACTGATTATCAAATCGATGTCAATGTTCGCGTGAATGAAGTCTCCGTCAGTACTTCGACGTACCGTTCCTTTGATGCCCATAAGGCAGTGCTCTTTAGTTCTCTGAAATATAGCGTTTTGTTCCAAATTCTTCGAATGTCCGGGACTTTTGATATTGGTTTTGATCCAACAGATGTCTTCACACCTCCTGAACCCCCACTTCCTCAGACACTGTCGGCCCAAATCCAAGCCATCACTCGATCCGCACCACAAGAACACGAAAGACCTCTGAGCCGCCACTTCTTCGATCTGGAGATTCATAACATCAGACCAGTTGAAGAACTCAGTGTTAGTCACGCCATGAGTTCTTCCGTACTCTTCGAGCGGTGGCTCAATCAGAATGACATCAAATTTACATTTAATGTCTCTTAAGTCGAATTGTCTTAAATCGCACTTCAGATACATCGGAGGCGTAGCCGTAATGGCAATCAGTTCGTCCTTCAGTCGAATCAGTTCTTTGAGTTTCGGATACTCTTCGAACCGATCGGTGAGTCCGACGTCTCGGATGAAGTTCTGCGGTCTCTGACCCGTATCGACAAAGTGCTGGCAATAGTCGTTGTGTGGGTTTGCGCTCTGAGTGCCCTTCAATGGCCCGATTGACAGCAATTCGGTTTAGTTTTGTTATATCGAAATCACAATTATATCGAACCATACCTTCAGAAAAGTACTCGAATCGCGATAAGTCACCACTTCTTCGGTTTCGATCGGTTCGTCAGTTAATTCCGATTTAATTCTCTTCGATTCCAAGTCTTCAGTCTCTTTCTGACTATATTTGTCGGTCTCTTCCGGCCATTCATTCGCATTATTGTTGCAAATGGTCTGCAATTCGTTGTCTTTCGAACTCATCTGTTGGTCACCAGTATTCGGACCAACAGTCCGTTCGCCCGAATAGCCCAAAACAGTCGTCAATCCATCGATATCTTCAACGCCTAACTGTTCCCACATTTCAAACCATTAATTCTTATTTAAATTAAAGACAATTAAAGTCTCAATACCTGTTGGGCCAGAAGTAGTCGACGTTTTTGTGATCTCTCTTTCAATACTTTCAACATTTTTTCACTCATTTTGTTATTGATTTAAATTGAATTCAAATTCAAATACAAATATCTATTATTTATAAATAGTTTCAAAATACAAACCAATCAATTGATTAATTAATTAAATACTAATTAAAAAAATGATTTTAAACTTCAAATTAAAATCAATTTAAGAAACTTTTTATTATTATTTTGAGAGAAATACCGAAAAGAGTGATAAAAAGTGAAAACAAATTATGTTTTTATTTATATTAAATAATTAATTTTAAAATTACTAATTACTTAAAAATTATATTTTATATTAAAGTTAATAACATTTTAAATTAATTAATTAAAATTTCAATTAGTTTTGTTTAGACGTAAACGTTATTTTAATTCAAATATATTTATAATTTTAATTTCATATTTTTGCCACAAGTCTTAACGCAGACGTCATTTGTGTTTTTGATTTAATTTAAATTTTTTTACAAAACGTGTTAAACATATTCGTAATTAAATTTAAATTCAAATCAATTAAAAGACAATCAATTGAATGGATTTTGCGAAAAAACAATTGGAATCAATGGGTTGGACAGAAGGCATGGGTTTAGGAGTGAATCAAAACGGAATCAAAAGAGCGATTAAACCTAAACTGAAGTTCGATTACAACGGAATCGGATTTGAGTCAAACGAGTCGTCCAATCAGTGGTGGAATCAGTCGTTCAATTGTTCCGCCAGTTATGTCGACTTCCGGTTGGCTCAGACTCCGAGTGGACTCAAATTAAGACATAAGTCGACTGAAGAAGACTTCAAAAGACGAAAATCGAAGAAATACTTGAATTTTGTGAAGAGTTCTGAAATTGAATCGAAATCTAATGAATCGGAAGAATCGGTTACTTTAGACCAAAAATTGACTCAAAATATAGACTTCGATGAAGTGTTCCGTCAAAGCGGTGGCCGAACGGCTCATAAGGCCTCCAGAGTTGGCATTAAAATGAGTGGAAAACTGAAGAGAATTGAAGAACAAAACAATGATTTCGTTCATAAATATAAGAAATTAAAGTCAAATGAATGACTCGTTTTGTTAATTACTAATTAGTCTTTTAATTGATTTAATTTTATTTATTTGTTTGTTATTTAAACCTAAAGTTAATAAATTTATTACAAATTATCGTTTTTTAATAGTTTTTATTTAAAAGTTTTAAATTAAAACTTTATTTTTCAATTGATTACATTATGGCAGCGAAGAGTCTAACCATTCGAGATAGACAAGTGCTGTAGACCTGTTAGGCTTTGGACAACACCGGAGGTGAGAGCACACCATCAAATTGTTAAGAAGAGTAGACCACTCGCCACACCCATCCTGTCACGTGTACTATCCTGTGATGCTCACACTTAACAATAACAGTCACTCAACCGGTCAATAGCGATGTCTTGGGTTCCATCAGTTCCATCACCAGAACAGAAGAAGAAGACCCACAAAGACATCCAAAAACTAATATCCGGGTCTATATGAAGAATACCCGAGAGCTGATGATACAGGTCTACAGTGCTAGCTATGGAAGAGTAGCGATGGTTCCGAACTCTAATAAGTGTGACCTTAGCTTCGATTTCAAAGTTTAATAAATTGATTACAAGAGGACTGGACCTACTTCTGGCAGAGAGAGAATATAACGATAATTGGAATTTCCGTCAAATACATCAAAACAGTTAAAAGTCCGGAAGTCTAATACCCGGCTCTCGACCA
>JAQFXP010001243.1:0-20580 GCA_034693685.1 Belba bartosi
TTGAACTTATAACTAGCATATATCTTGAGTTAAGATATTTAAAATTTTTTATTTTTTATTTTGCACCGAAAATCAAAGTTGTTGCTCATAATTCAATATTGAAATATAAGAATAAAAAACACGCTCAAGCATTAATTGTTACAATTTAAAAAATCATCTTATCGTAATTAGACCTGAGAAAAATAGTACTTATCAAACGTTTATGTGCAGTTGTATTTAAGTGTTGTTCAATTTTTTGTTTTTTAACACAAAGTACATTTTTGCACAACACGACAAAAAAGTGTTTCATTTTCTTAAGATTCACTGGTTGTACAAAAAACTGATCCAAATTCTTCAATATATTGATTTAGTTTTACCGAAACATTTTTAATTTTAGGCATTTTTAAAACTAAAGTCTTTTATCTTTTATTTCAATATACACTGTATAATAGAATTTTAGTCTAAGTTAAAATAAATTGCTAATTCTTAAATCTAATTCTTGCGCTTAAGTTAATTATTACAAACAACTTTGTGCAACAATTAAAAGTTTTTAGGTACTATTTTTCTCAGGTCTAATCATAATGTGTTATTATAAACATCATATATCTTTCTGAAAAGAATAAAAACTGAATACTTAATTAAAATTTTAAGTAGTTACACATTGCTAATTAAAATTCTAACCACTTTTTAAATAATATTCTTGTAGTAAAATATTTTAAAAGTAAAATAATAAATAAAACAAACGTTTTATTAACAAAATCTTAAATAATATATTTGGACAGATTTATGGATTGAAAATATTTTTGTCTTTTTTGTACTTCAAAATGAATTCTAAATTCTGTCTTAATATTAAAACTTTATTTCTTTATTTTTTTTTATTAAAGCGTAAGTTCACTTGACTTTTGTCTTTTCAAATCCAAAAGTATAACAATTCTAAGTTCGTCTCAACTCATGAAATATGAAGTATAGCACTAATGGACCTATTTTTTCATTTTGACCAAAACTTGTTTAATCTTTTATATCTGAGTCGTAGTGTCAGAAAACAACTGCTCTTTTCCTTTGTGATTCGTATCCAATGAATTCCGATTAGCACTACATTTGAAATCAGTTAAAAAAATAAAACATTCGAGTATTACATAACATCCCTAACATCCTTCTACTTGACTGTTGAAAAAAGTCTTAAAATACATTTTTACTATTTTTATTAACGTGCACGCTTAACAAACATACTTTTTAAAACAATTGAATAAAAAATTTAGTATAAATTATGAAAAAAAACAGAATGTGTTGTTATGAAGTTTGCTTAAAGTATTGCCAATGTTATAGACAATGCTAGTAGTTTCAAGCCAAAGTAATTAATTTATACTTTTGTAATGTTTTTACTTCAACTTTGAATTAAATCTTATATGAGTTCTCCAAAAGTTTCAAAAAATAATATGCGCGGCATAAGTCGAAAGTATAAAAAATATAGAAACGAATTAAGTTGAAATGTTTTTAATTTTAAATTCAATTCATAAAAATTAATAATATATTTGATTTTAATTAGATACAATTAATATAGCAGATTTAATTATTTAACAGGTTAGTAATACATGTTTAATTATTTAATATGTTTTTTATTTTATATTAAATTTTTGCCGCGCATATTATTTTTTTTGAAACATTACTAAAAAAAGACAAAAATATAAAAACCTAAATAAGAAATATAAATTATATTATAACTAGAGATAAAAGAAAGAGGCTTTTAATTGTCTATTTGGCGTATAATGAGAATTCACAAAAACGTAAATTGATATGAAACAAAAATATGCAACAAATTACGACTAAAAATTTATAAAAATTTAAAAATTGTTATAATACAAAATACGATAATGTTGAATACAATAATATTAAAAATGTTAATGTCGAATAAGGTAATGTCGAATGTGGTAATGTTTAATACATTAATATCGAATATGGTAATGTCAAATATGATAATGTCGAATACGGTTATATTGAATAAGGTAATGTCGAATACGGTAATGTCGAATACGGTAATGTCGAATACGGTAATGTCGAATACGGTAATGTTTTCGATAGTAGCATATTCGGCAGTACCGTATTTTTTATTATAACAATTTTAAAATTTCTATAAATTTTTTGTCGTAATTTGTTTTATATTTTTGTCTCATATCAATTTATATTTTGTGATTTTTCACAATACGCCAAATAAACAGCTAAAAGCCTATTTCTTTTGTCTCTAATTCTAACTTATAAAATAGTTATAATTTAGTCTTTGAATAGAGGGGTCAAACACTACATAACAACTATTGATAGATTTATATGTCATCACATCAGTAGTGATCACTGATCAGTAGTCAAATTCTTTTGATATATATGATTACAATCAAAGGAATTATAAGAAAACTTGTGATAAAATTTTAATTGTATTAATTTATATTTTTAAATACTGTTTTATACAGTATAAACTCGATTTTAACAATCGTTTGATGCGTCAAAAAAATTGTGAATAAAATTGAATTGTGCTATAATCCGATGCATCAACATTAGCATTAACATTACTACTTTCCTATTGGTGCATCAACATTTCTTTGCTAACATAATCAAAATTTGATATAATTCGACTTGCTAAAATAAAATATTTACTGTATTAATAGTTTAATTAAAAAATTTATTAAACTTTTATTTTAATTTGTTATTTTGGGTGTAAATTACGTTGTTATAAATTGGTTTGGTAAAAATTATTAAAATCTGCTTTTGGCAACTTGCATATTTTCCAGTTGAACGGTAATCATTGTAATCTGTAGTGACTTTCCGTCATAAATGTGTTTAGAACAACCGGTCCTTACTGGCCAGAACAGAGCCAGGAAGGCACAGCATATTCAGATACTATTATATTCATAATTGGTTCATAAAAAATATTCGTTGAATCGAGACATTGGAAAAGCATTGGTAGAGATGAATGGCATCCGAAAAAGACAGTAATAGTAATGCAAATACATTAATGAATTTTCTGGATCAAAAATACTGGTAATAATTTTGTTGCTGTGTTTTCATTGATGAATAATTTATTTGTCATATTTGGTGATGTTTTTCCGAATTTTTGTACCATATTATGGCACAAAACATAAATCAAATTTGTTTTACAAACCGTATAATTCATTAATCATTGTATTTGAGGAGAAATATAAACTAAAAACTTGTGTTAGTTCTGAATAAATTCACAATAAAATTATTGACTCAACAAATAATTCTTTATTAATATCTTAATACAGTCTAGAATTAAGTGATAACTGTTTTAATTATTAACAAATCAATAAATATAGAAATAGTTCTAAAAATAAATTAATAATTAATTAATTAAAAACAGAATTAAAAGAGTATTACGAATATTTGTCTATAAATTTTAAATGACTAATTCTAATCGAGTTAAAACTACAAGTCAGCATAAATCGAGCTAAAACTGTACACAAATT
Source organism: Belba bartosi (assembly GCA_034693685.1). Classification (NCBI taxonomy): domain Eukaryota; kingdom Metazoa; phylum Arthropoda; class Arachnida; order Sarcoptiformes; family Damaeidae; genus Belba; species Belba bartosi. The sequence continues at coordinate 3,456 of JAQFXP010001243.1, forward strand.
TACTTAATTTGAAGCAATTCTTTACAATTTAATTGAAGGCATTTTGCGAATAAAAAATAGTTCAAAAAAATATTAGAAAATTATTGACGCAATTAATTAAAGGAAAAATTACTTTAAATATGAAGTGTTAATCAAAATATTTACAGAGCTTTGAAGCCTAGAATACTTTTTGTAACTATATTCCAGAATTCACTTTCAGAATCTTCAGGATCTGATGTGAATTTGGTATAAATGAGCTCAAAATGTAAGGCTTGTACCAAAAGGCGGTGTCCGCGACAGTATTGGGAGTAGTCTAAAAGGCCGGATATTATTCAAATTTCCTGTAAGTATTTGATAGGACAAGGTACTATCTTATCGTTTATTCCAGTTCTAATCATTATTATTCCATCAACTTCTTCGACCACTTGGATCACAATCTAAGAATCGAATTAAAGTTATTATAGTTTTAGTATTAAAACTAAGCAAATGGTGTAATACCTGTTCGCGCAATAGTTTGATTCCAATCTCCCCGTCATTCACTTGAATGGTGTGGCAGACCTGCAAAGGCCTCTCTCCCGGAAACAGTTTTGTTACATAGTTTGACGGAAAGAATCCCTTTTTGCCCAGACACTTTCCTTGCCACCAGTCCGGATCTGTTGTGTCCACTACTGTCACCATATATCCAGCTCTAAGACAATCAAATAAATGTAAATTTGATTTATGTTTAAACACAAAATTACCCTGTACAAAACATTTTTAAATTAATGCTCTCTCTTTTATAAAAATTTTTTACTCAAAATTTGATTTAACTTTTAATATTTAGTTTAAAATATTTAAAAGATAATTTTCTAAGTTTTAATACAATATTTATAATAATTTTTTAGTTGCAATATATTATATCTATTTTAGTAGACAACTAAAACGATATATTCTTATTTATATAACATAAAAAACAAACTACTAAACTGTCAATAATATATTGTATATACTGAAGAGTACAATATCTATTATTTACAAATATAGTTTAGAAGCAAATGACTGACTGAATGACTGATCAATTTAACGCCAGCTTATGGTTTGTTTTGTTTTATCAAAGTCTCATTACTGAGATTTGACTTTTGACTTTTTTACAAAGGCTTATAAACTTAGTTTCAAACTCAAATATAAATTAAAATAGAAATTTAGTAAAGTAAAACTAAACTTTATATTAAAAATTAAACATTCAAAATTAGGATTAACCAAGGTCAGCCGAGTCAAGAAGGTATAGCTAGGAATAAAATGGCTGACAGTTTTCTCCGCAATTTTGGCAATCTAATTTAATTTTACTATATTTAAACCAAATTTAGTTAATCTACCTAAATTTAAATTGAAATTAGTACTAATTTAAGGAAAATGTCTTAATTTTGACTCAAAAATCCGAACAATTTACTTATTTTCTAGCTCAAAACTCAAGTAAAAATATTGTTAAATTTTTAAACTCTTGGCTAGCCCTAATTTTAAGTTTTTTTTTAAATTATTATTATAAAACAGTATTAAACAAAAACTTTTTGAAACATAATTTACTTTTATAATTTTTACAAATTTTATGATTTATTAATTTTTAAAAAATAATTTAAAAACTTAGAAATTTAGCTAAAATATAAGATTCAATACAAGATACCTTGTATTGCAACTTAAATACACGAGAATAAAATATTTTGCATTAAGTTTGTAATAGCGTTAAAATAAATCGATATTAAATACATAAATATTATTTCTTGTTTAATATACAAAGCTTTAATATTTTTGTTTTATCATATATCTTAATAGAATTATATACTGTGTTACACTTTTTTTTGCAAAATAAATAATTATAATATAAAAAATTAATGTTAAAACAAATTATAAAACTTTTTAAAAATAATTAATTTATGTAATAAAAAAATTATTGCATTAAAAACAGCATATCTGGTAAGCTTAAAAATTTCCGCTCTTCTATACAATATATTGAATATTTTTTGTTGCTATTAAAAATTTTGCTTGGTAGAAAAGAATGCTTTGTTATAGAGAATTATATACTTGTTTTATAAAGCAAAAGAATAACTACTGTAGTAACTGTTCTGTAGAATTACTGTAGAATAAAAAAGTTTATACGAATGCAGCTAAAGGTCATGAGTCGAGTGGAATACGCGAGCTCTGAGCTGTTGACCTAAATTCGGCGCATCTTTGCATTGCTTTTACTGTATATGTAATCACTTTATTACGGATTGGCGACAAATCTGTAGATCTGTCTCCACTTCAATGCATATGTTTATGGATTTGAAGAATAATAACTCGACGAATGAAAACAAGGATTGAATGCTTACTTGAGATCGAGTTCGTCCTGATGTCGACTCCGGAAGTTATAGAGAACTACGAATATATTTGTCGGCAAAAGTCTCTGTGGTTTCTAAACATAAACCATATTTGACGCAAACTAAAGCATTTAAAACCAATAAAACCAATAAAACAAGACTTACCGGTGACGGACAGGGCGATGGAGAAGCACTTGACTTTTCGTTAGTGTCAGGTAGATCTACAGAACACATCCGGTTCTGTTTGCCGAACAAAAATCTTCGCGAGTGTACTGGGCTTTGAGGGGCTTTTAAAGGCACAAAACTTTTGGTTATTTGCATTTTCATATTTACAGTATTATATATTAATACTGTATATACCTAATATAAAGTATACGGTTTAGTATGCTGTAGTCTATTATACAGTATTATATAAAATAATATAACTGACACAACCACTCAAGTCCTATGTTTTTGAATAATAGAAATGTTTTGACATTTTTGTTATATCTATGACAACATACTGTCTATTGAAAAAAGTGATTTTTCATCTCATTCTGAGTCAAATATATTTGTCTTTAGATTTATTTAAAAGTTATAATTTATTAAAATTAAATATTCTTTTCTAACTTTAACTGAGAATAAAATAATATTTTGTGATTTCTACAAAAAATTAAGGCCAAAAATTAGATAAATTTAAAATAACAAACAAACATAATAATTTTGTTAATTATATGATAAATTGCAATCAATTAAATTAAAAAATTATTTTCCACTTTTATCGCAATAGTTTAAGTGCTTGAAGTTTATTAGACTATCGTATGATAAGAAAGAATTAACAATTACACAAATGTAATCAAAGTATATAATAAAAATCAATTACATCTAATGAGTGACTTACTAACCAACTACTATAATAATGACAGACAATGCAAATTAAATCAAATCTAAGCTAAGCTAAACTAAGCTAGTCTAAATTCTAACAAACTATCGTTCAATGATTCTTACTTTAATGTAAAAGTTCATCAAAATTCTAATCATGCCTTTAATTTGCAAATATATTGTTATGTCTCTCAAAAGCTACTGTATATTTTCTTAGAAATTAAAAATATATTAAAATATGTATATTTTTAATGTTAGCAAGTAATTTTTAATTTATTTTTTTAGTCAATTATTTGCTTGTATTAGTATTTAAAAACTTTAAAAATTTATTATAAAATTAGATGGCTAAAATAATTGCCATAATATAATTGTAATTAGTGCTGTATTACCCATTGATTACTACTGTATATAAATTAATTTCAAGTTTCAACTTCAACATGACAAAAATAGATTGAATGTAAAGGTGGAAAGTGTGTGAAAATAGTTAATAGCATTCATACATTGATTGTGAGAACTGTTGCAATGCGGCAATTGATGATAGACTTGCTGTTTCTTATTGAGCACATGCTCTGTAGACTCTGGACTATCCAATGATAAACTTTTCATTCGAAGAGAAAGTTTCTTTCGTTGAGGACTATGAGGAGCTGTTCGGTGAATAAAATGCTCATTAGATTACGTCAACCTTCTCTCAAATGTTTCGTTAGACTAAAGACCAGAAAATCTCTAACAAATCAGACATTAATTAATATGTTAAACAGAAATGCCTTGAAATCTATACACACTTTAACTCATTTCATATAATGTTTGTTCTCGTCTTTCAGTTTATCTTTATTTTATAATTATATCCTTTTGTATTATACTTTTTAATTAGCTTCTAATTAATTATTTTATTTTCTGTCAAGATTAAACAATTAAATCACAATAAAAAAATTTCATAAAATAATTTGAATTTAATATAACCTAAAAATTCACCAAATTACACTATACGTTTTAAATGTTTTTAAAATTTAATTTAAAAAATACTATTTAAAAATAAACAATAATTTTAATTAAGAATATGCATTTTTGTCTGTTTAAATTTTATATTTAATTTTATTAAAAGTAATTATATTTTAAAAATTTTAATTAAAGTGTATTTTTATTGTAAAGCCCTTAGTTTAATTATTAAATAGTAATTAATTAATTTCTAAAGTATTATAACTTTAGTTAAAAAATTGAGAAGAAAGAAAACAAGCAAGAATACTTCTAATTTTATAATTTGACATTTATTCTCTTTGGCTTTCGACAAATGGTAAAAATCTTATTTTCAAGAAATTGTCTGCATATTTTTTAAAGGTTTAATTAAATTAAAGTTAAATCGTGTTTAAATTTAGTTTTAATTATTTTATTCTTATTTTAAACATTTAAGAATTCTTTTCTAATTTTTCCAGGTTTTTAACTAAATTTAAAAAATCTTTTGCTTGGTCTTTTGCCCCACCCTACTAAATCAACAAATTTTCTCGATCTCTGCTTTTATTATTATTTTAATTAGCAATTATAAAAAAACAAAATTAAAAATTGTCTTGTTTTAAGTTTTAATAATAAAAAGTATTTTATATTTTAAAATCATACTCAACAGAATACTAACTTATTATTAAATTTAATAAAATTTAACATTTTAAATGTAAAATTAAAATCTATCTAGCTCATAACAAACTTATTTATAACGAATACCTGATTATAACAAATGATAGGTTTGAAAAAAGAAAAAAATACATATTTGAGTTACAACTTATATATCGAATCCGGGTTATAACTTATAACAAATAAATTCTGTAGAACCAACCAAGTGGATTTGTCTGTTCTGTCAATTTAGAAAATATTATAACTTAAAAAATAAATTTCATTTCATTATATTTAATTTTGTTGATTTAAAAAATAAGTTTTTGTTTAAATCTAACTGAAGAAATATAATGATAACTTATTTAAACGTCAATAGACAATAATTTAGTTAAACGAGATATTTAATGCAATGCCATTAGTGATCAAGATTGTTTTTTCATCAATTTTATGTACTAGTAATGCTTTTTAGAGACAGAATCTGTTCTTATGTCTATAGATTCGATGCAATAATGAGATAGAAATCACTGAAACTATACAATTCTCTTCTCACTAATATTGAACATATAAAGAAATCATGAAGAAATCTTTAGTTCATACAACTTATTGATAAAATTAATAGATTATTAATAAAATTTTGCGTTTCAATGCTTTTATATCAAATAAATATAAATTACTGTATATTTAACAAAACAAAAATGTCAGTTAGCTAAGTTAAATCCATTTAGTTTTAAATAAATTATATAATCAAGTTCAATTCATTGTTTCAATAATAAATTATTTAAAAAAACTGTATATTTTAATTTGATTGAACAAATTTGTCAAAACAAAGCACTGGTATTTCTATTACCCATCGCTGGATTTATCCGATAGTGTTTGTGTAAGAATGTGTCTTTGTAAAAGAATTGATTTAGTCGTATGAAAGCCAGACATAGACATTGAGAATTACATATTAGTTGTATTAGACTTTCTATTGAATAATACTCTGACAAATCATTGATTAACTCAAATAGAATTCAATTCAATTTTTCTGAAGCAGTCTAATCCAGTTTAGGATGAAATATAAATATTGATATTTTGTTCTAACAATTATATTTTGTTGCAAATATATAAAAATATTTAAAATTGCTAAATGGTAAAAACTTCTATTGTATGACAACTACAATTTATAATTAATTTTTAAAAATAAAATTGTTTGAAACGGGCAGTCTTGGGGCTAATTTTAGTTTTAAACAAATAATTAATCTGCGTTAAAAATATTAAAAAAAAACATTGTCAATTTATTGTTAAATACTGTACAGAATATGCAATACAGTACTGTACTATAATAGTATTAATTAAAATCAAAATGTAGAAGCTGAGATAACAAAACAAAATACAAAGAAATATTTGCTTTGAAATTATTACAAAAATTACCACATTTTAAGCACTTTGTTTAAGATACAAACATTACAACAACAATACAACATTATTAGTTTTATCTTATTTTTACCTAAATAATTTAATATTAAAAAAATTTCTGGAGAATTTTGTCAGTATAAAAATTTTGATTAAATATTTTCTTTGCAATATTTTTTATATTGTAAACTATAGATTAGTAATAAGAAATTATTTAATAGCTTTTATTTAAACATTATATTTAAAACTACCGAATATAAAAACTAATCATTAATTAAGTAAAAAATTAGCCAAATTGTCTGATTTAAAAATAATCATGTACAAATATTTTTCCTGAGTTTTGGTCAAAAAATAAGTACCTTCTCTATGATTTGCCAATCGTCAAAGATTGTCAACAAATTTTAATTAATGTTAACTCCTGTTCAACTTTAGTTAAATTAAATTAACTTAAATCTGAGTTAGATTAAATTATGTTAAATTGCAAATATAAATAAATAAATTCATTTGTATTTTAATCATTTAAAAATTTTGTGTCCTGATCAGCTGAATTGCCTAACTTATCAATCTCTAATTAAATTACAAATATAATCTAAAGACTTTTAAGTCATAAAAATGTTTAGCTATACAGTGCAGTCAATTATTTTAAGAATTTATTTATGATTTTAATGACTATAATACTATTCTTATAGCAGTTACTCAATATTTATTTATCAATTACAGTTTAAAAAAGCAAAGCAAATGATTAATGATCTGCATATACTTACTGTAATCTATAAAAGATGTCATTCCACACAGCAATATGTTAATGATAACTTTTGTTTTTATAAATTGTTTATTTTATTTGTTTTGTAATAAATAAGAATGATTGTTATAGACCATAACCTGTCGTTAACCAACAATCATCAACTTGGTCAATTCTAAATTACTCTGCTCCAAAACAAATTTAGAACATGCTAAAGTTATGCAAAATGCATGCAATAGATATTCGATTAAATGCACATTAATATTATTGTCACTCAATTAATTACAGCATTCATTAGCTTTCGTGCATAGTTGTTATTTTCTCAGCAAAATAACAATTATGTGCTTGAAAGTCTAAATTAAATTCTTGCAAGTTTACATTGAATTCTATAAAAATTTATTTTATTAAATTAAACAATTTATTTAATGGTTAACAACAAAAAATTACGAAAAATAATTTATTATTATTTCTAAAATTTTGCTTGCTTTTTTATACCATTTATTAAAAAATATTTTTTTTTTGCAATCAATTTATTAGTTTAAAAAATACTATATACTATGTAAAAACGCGCTTTCTTAAATCATAGACTTTATCTTATGTAGAAATAACATTAAAAATTGCCTTTTATTACATTTTATTAATTAAAATTTAATATTATAAAAATAAAATGTATAGTAAATTTACAAATGAGATTGGTGAAAATGGTTAGACTCACTTATTCTACGCCTGATTTAATAATTAAAACAAATTACGTTAAGCGTTGAGTTAGAAATGATAGAGAAATACCAGAATATGCGTGAAGTGGGGCTTTCACTGCCAACAAATACGACGTTGAAACTGAAGGCGAGGAACCAGAAGATGATGCGTTAGATCGGGACCGGCTATGAGGGACTGGACTTTTTTCGTGTGTTATTATTGGAGCCGTTTGTCGACTGTTTGTGTTCTCATTATCCAAAGAGACTTCAAGAGTGGGATTACGTCGCGCCTCAGCCGCGGCTTTAAGTGATTGATAGACCGGATCAACGGTTGGTTCGCTTTGTTCTAATTGATTAAATACATTGAAATTACTAATAAATTTGGATTTTAAGTATTTTTTTTAGTATTTGATTGTGTTTATAGGTTTAAATAGTAATTATTATTCAATTATTAAGTACTGCTTCAAAAATAAAGTCAAAAGAAGTTTAATTTCAAAATAAATTTATTTACATTATGTATCTATTAATTAATTAATTATTCATTACATTAATTAAGTTTTTAGTTTTAAAAAATCAGTAGAACTTAATTGAATGACTTTAGAGTACTTTTTAATAACTAAAAAATAAAGACAAATATTTAATCAATATTTACAATAAATTGTAATTTAAATAAAGTTTTGTAAATTAAAAACAAATAACGTTTAGATCAAAATTAAAAAAGATTAAAATATTAATTATAGAATATAAATATAATTTATAGCTTAGTATTAAAATATTTGCGTTTAATCGATTTTAATTAAAATATCTAGTTTAAAGTTATTATAACATAATAAAATTCCACAAATTACAAAAATTTTAATATTTTTTCTTTAAAATATGTTTATATTAATTTATTTTTAGCAAAACTCTTAATAAAAGATCTAGGTTAAGATTTGACTTTGCCTCTTCATTTAAATATTGTTATCCGTCTGACGCGCAATATATCAAATCATATAAATTGCGATTTTGTTTATTATCTCATTATTGCATAAATGAATTAAACTCTTGAGTAGAAAAGCTCTAAACTTAAGAGTGAAAAGGGTAAGTTAACTTTTTACTTGCTGTGCTGTTCACCAATACAAAACAAATGATCTGCTTTGACTCTGCCTTGTCCAAATCATTTGCAAATATATTGTTTTTGAATCTTAAATAAATAGTCTACTCTTGAGTATTCCAGGCATTAATTTATTTGTATCGAATTCAACATTACTATTTTTGACATTAACATTTTCGACCTTTATTTTTAATATTTGCAAATATTTTTTTGAATCCCAGTTCTGTACTCACTATGTACTGCATTTTGCTTTAGCTCCCATTTGAGCATCCATTTCGAAGTCTGCTTATGAGTTATAATTAAAAGCATAAAAAATTTGCTAAATTTAATTTAAAAAATAAAATTGTTAAAAGCTTAAACTTTATCATGATTATTAAATTTAAAATTTATATTTTAAAAAAATTAAGAATAAATTTTTTATTTTACTTTGCATAAATAATTATTGATCATTATATATTTTAAATTAAATTTTAAATCTATTCTCTGTCTGTATTTATAATATTAAAAATTTAAATTCTCTTTCGACTTAAATAAATAATAAACTTACATTTTGCTGATAAAAATATTTTCGATTTCAAGAATAAACATAAATATTATAATCGCTTTTAAACTTATTTCACAATATTTTTGCCAAAATATATACTACAAAAATGCTTATATTTGTGTATTTAAATATATTTGATTTAGAAATTTGTTTAACCTTTTCAATATTAGCTATTTTAAGCAATATAGAAAGTAATTTGTAATAGCAATAACAATTTTTATATTATTGTCAGAGACAGTTTCTTGGTCAAAGTTTAAAATGTATTGTTAATTTTTTAAACTAAATATTAAACATATAAAAACAAATAAATATATTTATTCTGTGTATCTAAGACTGTTTTTGTAAAAGAGGAAATATATTGTTTTTATAAGCTTAATAAGCAATAAAAATTTTAATTAAAACTGTTAAACTGTAAATGGTGCATGGTTTTGAATAGCATTTTAAATTAAATTAAAGTAAAAATTTATGATACGATATGATATGATACATATAATATATGGATGAAATATATATTAAATTTATTTTACTTGTAAAAAATAATAATGTTTTGTCTAAAGTGATTAAATGTAAAAATAATTATTGTTTGGATTTAATTTGCAACTTAAAACATTTATAGAACTAAAATAAATTTTATTTGAATTTTAACTCCAATTTAAAAACAAATTTTGAATTTAAATGTTAGTATTTTTTTTAAGTGATTAAATATGAAAATAATTATAAAAAATAAATTTTAATAACATTTAAATTTGTAAAATTAAAAATAACTAATAAAATTTAAAATATATTTATAAACAATTTTTTGAAAAATTGTTCCTATTTATTACTGGGTTAGGACACACTCACACCAATAAATAAATACACTCATAAATATACTCCAAAGAAATATATTTATTTTATTTAAGTTATTTACTTATTATTCTACAAAAAAATTACTAAAATTATTAATTTGCCGCTTAAACCAAAATAAAATTTAATAAAACTAATTATTTTTAAATATAAACATTAATTAATAATTACATTTAAAAATAATTCAATTCAATACAAATACGCTTTTAGAACATATTGGTAAAAACAATTAATAGCCAGCCACATTCACATTTGCATAAATATATAACTATTTTGTGAATTTAAATTTAATGAAAACATTTCTAAATAATTTGCAGCTAATTATATAATTTACTTTAATTTAATGTAAAATATTATTTAATATATGGTTTTGACCTTTAGTTTCATTAACAATGTTTAATATAACTATAAAACTGTGTAATACTAATTACTGTAATTAATACATTTTCGAAAAAATTGTATATATAATTTTGCCTGGATGCCCACTTTCCCTACCCCGATGCCTATTATTAACAGCAAAATAAGAATGAGATCTTTTTATTAATAACTAAAAAATTAAAAACAAATTAATATTTTCAATAAATTAAAAAAAATAAAGTTCTTTTTACTAACTAAACAAAAGAAAAATAAAAACTTTTTTTAATAACAATAAAAATTATTTTTTAAAGCAAACACAAAAACGTAAACACAAGTTGTTAATAAAGAAAAATATAAAAATAATACAGTATATAAAATTGTTAATAATGTAAAGTAAAAATATTGAACACAAATTGGTAAAATCTGATAAGGTAAGATCTGTTGAGTTGAGAATTTAGTAAAAGGAATTTATCTATTTAAGTTATAAAGAGTTGGTTTAAAGATCTAGTAAATAGAATTAGATATTGGAAATTAGATTTTAAGTATAAAGCATCAGTGTGAAAATCTGCAATGGTAATTTAACCATTTAAATTAGGGGTGAAGGTATAAAACAAATTGGACTTAACAAATTTACCTCTCGAAAATGTACTAAGACTGTTTAGTCTTGTTTATTTTTAATTTTGACAAACAATACAATTTGCAAAACTTTGACTGCATTTATTAATACAGTATTAAATGTTAATAGCTAAAATTAATTATTAATAAATTCCAAAAATGTATAAACATTTGTTATGTCAAAGATTCAAAAACAATTATTCATTTATTTGCTATATATTTGCAAAATTGTTGTACTTTAATAGAAATTCCTTATTAACCCAATTTGTGTAATAATTAAAAATTAATTCAAATAAGAGTCTAATTAGAAGTTAGAATCCAAACCAATCTTTTTTATATTATTAGCAAAAAATTACTTTTTGCTATATTTCTCGTTTAAAAAATAGTTTTTGTGATATATTTGTTCCGAAAACTGTTTCAGTTCTCGTGTTTCGCTCTATATTTGAATATTTAATATTCATAAACCAATTATTATTCTGAATCTCAAACATAAAAAATATAACGTTTAGTGTATAATAATTGAAAGTCATCTCATTTATGGCCTACAACTCAAAACTGTGCAAAGATTGGACTGAATTTACTATTTCTATCGATTCAACTCTGCGTATATCTGTTGGTGAGTTATGCCATGAATTATCAATGAGTAGAAGAGCACAAGTTGGACATCGATTAAGGGATATCGTGTGAAGAAGTTGTTAACTGAAACAATTATAATCAGTCGAAACGAATATCTTTTTTTTTGCCTTAAATTTTCTCTTCTAATGCATTTCAATCGTAAATAAGATTTGAAACAAAGCAAAAAAGTAAAGGTTTTCTGGCTTTTAATGTTGTTCTCTAACTGTCTAATGATATAAAACTTATGTTAAGTATCCGTTGTTTCCATTATTCCCAAATCAAATCGAGTGAATAAAACGAAAGAAAATTTTTCCAAATTTTATTTTAAAGTATTTTTTATTATTGCTTAAACAGATCAATATTAAAGAGATAAATATTGATTTTCTCATCTTTAGAATATCTTTTGTCTATTTTATTTATTTCTCAAACAAATTTTGCATTTTATTAATTATATTTAACACAACTCCACTGTACAGTACATACAGTAATACAGAGACTAATAAAATAGAAATACAAATTAAAGAAACATTAAATGTTTCGGATACTTTATTGGATACAGTTACACAACCAGATCATTTTAATGTAGCACCGGATTATATTCAGAACATTTCTGTTCATTTTATATCAAATCATAAATAATTAAAATATATCTTAAATCTCTAACATGTTAGTCACAAAAATGTATTTGACTGAAACTTTTAAAAATAAATATTGATTAATATGTTATGTTATTCAATGTGACTTAAGAATTAGTTTCTATGCAGGTAATGTATAAATATGCAAGATGAAATGAATAAACTCGAAAATAGTTAGTGATTTTTGATTAACCTTTAGTTTAATTAAATATTTAATTTATTTTGTAATTGTCTTAAAAACAAAACAAATTCTAATCATACAAATTATTAAATTCTTAAAAAAATAATTTAAATATTCTTAACATACAAACAAAATATTTAATATAATAATAAATTTAAACATAAATTGACTTAATTATTTAATTAATATTTAAACTGACAATTTACAATTTATTAAACTTTATATTTATAACAAAATTAAAACATCAAAATTGTTGACAATGTTTAATACATTAATTATTTCTTATAAAGATTATTAATATTAGAGATAATATAATATAATATATTGTGTTTCTTATGTCATTCAACAGGCGTTAGCTATAAATCTTTTAAACTCTAATCATTAGAGTCTAATGTAGTAAATCATAAAAATAAAATCTGGCCTACATTTAGCCACTCCGCGGGAGTTACAACTATTAAATTTAATCTTGGAACCAAAATTTAAAAAGTTTTAGCATTACTTAACAAATTTAAATTTTTAAAAATATATTTATACCTTTTCTGTGTACAAAAAAAAATCTACGTTTAAAATTCATTAAACTTTTAATTTATTTTTAAAAAACAAATTTTAAGAAATTAAAACTATTGTACCAAATTAATATTTCCTAAATTTTTAGATGTTTTTACACAATATTTAAATAAAATTTTTAATATAAATATTTTGCCAAGAATATCTTTGGCCAGTTTTAATAAAAATTGATTTTAATCTTTATCGTAAATTTAATCACTAAAGTTTATATAAAGTGACATTTACCGGATGCACTGAATTTAATATGTTTAACCCAAAAGTTTATTGAAAATATTGAAAAATATAAATTTATTAAAGTAAAAGTTAATCGTTAGGTAGAGTAAAAAATTATTGCATCGATTGGTTGCGTTTCGCGATAGAGAGTAATAATACAATGAATACATTCTAATATAGACAACATTAAAGTCATATTAAAATTCTTTTTCTGCTCTTTGCATTCAAGAATTTATATACAATTTATGCAATAAATTTTTATAATACTAATTTATTTTAGAAAATTATTCAAATTTGAAAATTAAAAATATTTTTAAATATATAATACAAAAAAATACCATTTTTGATATATTTATATAAATACAAATCCAACTCTAATATAAGTTTTATTGTTAATGCAATAAAAAGAGGTTAAAGAACATTATGTTATTACAATTGTATTAATGATTAGTTTGTTTGCAAATATATTTTTTGCACAAATTCTTACTGGTTACACTTAAATAAGCAAGATAAAATACTTAAATTTGATGTGAAAAAAGAATAAATATTAAAATTACAATTTCTGATAAATAAAAATTGCATAAATTTATTATTATTGTATAATCTTTGAATTAAAATATCTCAAATTTAAAAAACTGAATGCCAATTTTAAATTAGATATACATGTACAACTGCGCATCAAAATATTTAAAAAATAATTTATGATTTAAAATTTGTATTTGTCAAATGCAAAATTAAACAAATGTTTGTTTTAAAAAATTGCTTAACGCAATTACTTTACGTTTATAAGTTATAACATTTTTACCAAAATACACAAGCAAACATTAATTTAAACTTATTAATTATTTGTTAGCATGAATTTAGTGTAAATTTAATTAATAATAAAATAAGTTTATTGCAATTTCTCAACTTTACTATTATTAGCAAATTTTAAAATTTTGAATGCAAACTTATACAGCAAAAGTTATACAGTTACACTTATAAGTTATTGCCCAATTAGTTTATGATTCATAAATGACATTGATCTAATTATGTCTCAATACAGTAAATAATTTAAACAAGTAACGTCAAAAACCTAACTCGTAAGAGCTTAAAATGTAAGTTAGCTTTATCTAGTGTTTATTTAATATACAAAACAATGTATTAATAAGTTTTACAAAACTTTGGTTTTTTCCCGTGGCTTAATAACCTGGCTTTTGAAAAAAAACTATTAATATTATCGAAAATAATAAAAATATAATTAATACTTTAAGACTTTAATATTATCGACATTAATATATTCAAATTTAATATATTTGACTTTAATATTCTAGACTTTAATATTTTTGAATTTATAATTTATATTTTTAATATTTTTGATATTATTAAATTTTTTTTATTGCGCCAGAGTCCGACTTTTATACTACACAAAAAGATACAAATTTCGATACATCTGCAACTCTCTATTTATAATACAGTATTTATTTAGTTTTTTAAAAACTTATAATTTCTATTAAATTTTATATAAAACTTATAGAATAGGTTTGTGCTAGGATTCATAATAAATTATTGTTACCGTAATTTATAAAATCGATAATTTATATATACAATCATTTTTAACAGTGCTGTCTAAGGGTATAATTTTGGGATTTTTCAAATGTTTCATATTAAACATTAGTTCATAAGTTATGGTTTATACAGTATGATCCATGATTAATAATTGTGTAATAATCAATAATTCAATTAAATTAAAAAATTTTAAATAGTGCCCAAGTACAAGCCAAAATATTTTAAAAATAAATTTGCTTAATTTCTTATTTTAAAAATTAAACTTAGTATTGTTGAAGAGCAATTTAATATTTAGTAAATTTATTTACGAATATTTATATTTTTTTATATTTTTCTATTAAAATTAAATTTTAAAAAATCAAAAACTATTTTGAATACAAAATTTAAGGTTAATTTGGTTAGAATACTCAATGAGACTAAATATAAACAATTAAGCTTAATTTGGCAAAATTTTTAAAACTGTGCTTTCCTTTTTAATAAACTTATCTAAATACAGTATATGTTATATAATTCATTAATATTTTTGTTTGTATTGAAAAAAACATAAAAAATAGTTTTATAGTAAAATTACTCTCAATTAAATTTATAATATTTCTTTGTGTAATAAAGTCAATACAGTAGTTAGTATAATCTAAATATATAACAATCTAAATATATAATAGATTAATAACTAATTTAAAATAAGTTATTTAAAAAGTATAATTGAAAAACTTTATTTTTAATAATAATAATTAGAGCATTGACAAATAGGCATTTATTGGACCCCTTTTAGGCACTAAAAAGGCAAGAAAAACCATCAAAATAGACTCTTAAATAGGTGCTAAAAAATATTTATTATTATTTTTTCAATTGATATTATTGATATTAAAAGTATTCGTTTTTATATAAAACAATCCAAAACATTTTTTAAAAATTTGATTGTTTTCCTTGCTACGATAATTGTATAAAATGATTATTGACTGATTGAATTAAACCAATACTTTTATAAAATAATAAATTATTATTTTCTAGTTTATTATAAATTCAGTTAAACAATAAAATTTAATTAAAATAAACTTAATATATTCTTAATATATAAAATTTTAGCCAATGTTCTCTTAAACTCTTTAACTGTTTTTTAACTTCACGTAAGATATATTGAATACAGTATTTAACACTTTGTTACTGCAAAACCCATTAAGTTTTTAAGGTTTGGGCCGAAAGTGTATGTTTAAATATTTTTTAAAAATATAATTTGATTCGGGGTATGTTTTGGCATTTAAAAATTTTATATACAAATTATACATCTAATTTAAAAATTAAAGCAAACATTAATATTTAATTAATTTAATTTAATCAATAATTATTTTTAAACCAGTAATTTGCAATTAAGATTATATTAGCTTAAATTTAAATAATAAAAAATATTTTTTTGTATATAAAATAATTAAATTTTAAATTTTATTCAAATAGTCTGTAAAGGTTAAAATAGGCATTTATAGGCAAAATAAAACTTTGCTAAAATAGTATCAACGATGTGATTCGGATGCAAACTAAATTTAGAAGTCGGCCTATGAACCGCTACGATAGTCCCAATAGGTCGAAATCAATGCTCTAATAATAATAATAAAAGACAATAAATTTGAGTTCAAAATCCCTAATCTTTGTTTGAATCAATGTATTGTATCTTTTTTTATCTCTGCCCAAGATATAACTGCACAGGCATATGGAAACGTATATAATTAAAGAAGATGTGTTATGTGACCAATGATTGATGATTACATTTCAACAGAGTTAGCCAAGGGAGATATAGGTACAGGTATAAATATTTTTTAAATTAAAAAAACTCTTATATATATATTTCCAGCCGTCAAAAAAGATAGAATTAAAAGTTTCTTTGAATTAAGACTAAATTTGGTTAAAAAATTTAAATATGTTAAAATGCAAAATTTAAAAAAATGTTAGTTATTTTACTCTTCTCTACACTGTAGTATTTTCCTAACCTGGCCAATCTTGGTTAACCCTAATTTTAAGTCATTAACATTATTGCCGATTCACACATTTTATTCAAAATTATAATTTTAGTAATATTTTTTAAAACTATATCGTTATGAAATGACTTCAATTAACTATTTAAAATGTGGCCGAATTAAGTATTGAATAAATAAAAAACTTGTCAGTTTTTTTTATTATAAAACTGTAAAATAATAATATTTTTGTAATCATTTACAAATTTGCAAAAAATCGTACATATCATAATTTCAGATGGGAAGATTAGATCAAAATCCCTCTGGATTTAAAAATCCCACTAGCATTTAGTCCGCC
>JAQFXP010001244.1:0-20568 GCA_034693685.1 Belba bartosi
AAAAATTTTTATTATCTTAACTTTTGAATATTAATGCTAGTTATAATATAAAATTTTTTAAAAATATTTACCAGAAATATTTCAAAAATAAAAACAAAATTACTGTGAAAAAATAAGATAGATTTGTTATAAATTGCAATAAATTAATGTGAATTACATTTAAGAGAGAAATGATTAATAAATTTACTTAATATTTTTTAACATGTATATATTTATAAACATGTTAAATTATTCTGTACAAATTTTAGTGTCATAAAAGACCAAATTAAAATTTTTAAAATTTCTTTTTATGTTTTGTGCTTACCATAATTCCATAGTTGCAAGAAAAATTTCAACTTAATACGACCAAGCACATTTGAATAAATTGTGTTTAAGCTTGAGAGTGAATTTTGGCGACGACTTTATATATATATATATCAAATTCAATTAAATTGTGCAAGCTAAATTCATTGGTAATATTAGCTAAACAAAATAACTTTTTTGTATCGCGCCCTGAAGCTTTCTCCCTGCACAATCGGAGATTTTAATCCAGTCCGAAATCGTCACTTTACTTTGAAGTATGGTAATCCTGGATAGGGTCACAGTTTCAAGACACATACCTGAATGCTCCATAAACGTAGTTTGTGGCTAAACCGCTCATACACTACCAATAAACGAAATTTGGTAACCGGCCCATGGTCGTCTAACCCCCCACAAAATCTATTAAATTTTTAAAAAATGATTAGCCCTATTCGGGGTTTGAACCCACTAGCAGTTGCATGCGTCAAACGTAAACACAAAACCTCTCTTATAGTCATTGCGCCACTCTGCCTGCCATAGACGAAATAACTTATAGTTTTTAAATTATTTACAAAAATTATTTAAATTAACTCAAAAATAACTAAATATTTTTAAAATTAATACCAATAATTGTTTTAGCATACTCAAATTAAACAAACTTGATTTTTATTTTATTATGAGTCATAATAACTATAATAACATGATAACAGTTAAAATATTATTATTTTGACACCCTCTGGCGTTAAAACCCACTGAATTCTAGATATTTTAACTACTATGTAATATTTTAAAATTTCATTATTTCACAAAAAAAAATTATAAAGAATAAACTTTTTAGAAATTTTTCGAGTAAAATTTTTATAGAGAAACTTTACACATAATTAAATATTTAATTATATTTTTAATTATTAGTTTCAAAAATCTATTATTTAAGATGACAAAAAATAGTCTATATTTTAAATAGGATTCCCTCACAATAACCAATAAATATTTAAAATGACACAATTTATGGAAAACCTAAATGTATAACTAAAACATGTTTGTATTTCGCCATTTATATTAATAAAGTAAAGTATAATTATTCTAAATTCAAAAATAATCAGTTATATTTTTATTTATAAATATTTTTATTCTTTTATATTATTATTTATAGAAATTTTTAATTATAAATTTGTAAACTATTTATTTAATTATTAATTTCTATATTAAATTACTGAATTATTGAAGTTGTATTTGGTTTTTACACCTGGAGTATTTATTCAAATTGTTCACATATTTTGCCCCGTAGAGAAATAAATTTGAAGTAAAGTTATATTGATATATCGTTATATTAGAGCTCAAGTTAAATTTTCTATATTTTATTAATTAATAAGACACATTACTTATGTATAATTAATAGACAAAAATAAAAATATATTAAATTTAACTTGGACACTAATTTAAGAATATATTGATATAAGTTACTTCAAAATTATTCTTTACAGAGGTAGATATGTGGAGGTCGATGTACTCTGTCACTTCCACAACTGTCATGGCCGACCTTTCTACCAAAACAACAGAACAATTTATATCTATGTAATATTTTTAGATATTAAACTTAATATTTTTTAATTGTTATATTAAGTAATAAACGTTAATTGTTTATTTTTTTAATTTATTTAAAATTAACGTATCACACAATTTATATTATTAAAAAAATTAATTTTGTATATATTTTGAATAATTTAATAAATTATAAAATTAAATAAGAATATATCTATTAAAATTATTATAAATACTATAGTATACTTAATTTAATTAAGACAATACAATTTTAATACGGTAATATTAATTATATTTATTCTTGCACATTAATGTAGTTTATATTGAGAATCCCATAAGAAATTTTATATAAATTTTCGCATTTTTAAAAATAAAAATTTTAATTTTGAAACATCACTAATGTGTATTTAAGCTTAGCTTACAAATGAAGTTTCGTACTCTAACTTAAAACTGTTTGCTTTATTTTTTTTAATCTAAAGAATAACTTTTATACATCAAATAACCAATTCTTATATCGGCAAAAGAGCTAGTTAAATCAAGTAAATATATAATATAATAAATTTGTTTACCAGAATTTTATTACAATTTATTTTGAGTAGTTTTGATTGTTTATAAAAAAGGTTTTTATTTAAACCTTTTTAAGAATTGATTAATACAATAATAAATGCAAAATATTTGTTAAATAAAGTTTTATATTTCTGCTTTTGATTTTAAACTTACTTGTGTTTATATTAATTTTCTATGTTTTATAAAAATATATAATTTAAAAAAATTAGTACTTAAGCAAAATTAATATAGACACAAGTTTAAAATAAAAATCAGATAAATACAAAACTTTGTTTGAAAAATTCAATTGCAATAAAATTCGGGTAAACGGATTTATTAAATTAATTATTTAATGAATTTAACTAGCTAATTTGCCGATAAAAGAAGATTTGAATAATGTATAAAAATTATTTTTTGAATTAAAACAACAAATTTAGCAAGCATTTTTATGTTGAGAGATCTCTCCTAGTTAATGCAATTTCTAATTTGTGACTAATTTTAGCTTGGAATATTGAGTAAGCTTAAAATGCACCATGCTTATAATTGTCTTTTATTAGTTTGATAAATTTCTAATAATTAAAAAAAAATACATTTTGAGCTAAATCATGAGTTTTACAATTAAGTTCTTGTATTTAATTCAAAATAAAATCCACAATTTAGCAAATTGTGAAAGTTAAAATTCCAATTAGATTTTTACTAAAAGTAATTAATTTTAATTTTTAAATATTTATATGTTTCCTGTAATTAAAACAAATTAATTTTAAATATTGTTTTTATTTTAAATAGGTTTTCCAATAATTTAATACTAGAATACTATTCTATTAAATATTTAATTAACGAATAAGTGTTTCTTCTTACAAATTAATAAATATAAGAAGTAAATCGAAAATCTTATCAATTCAACTGATATTATGTTATTTTACCTAAGGTTTTGTTGAAACAACGCCAGAATTAAAAATAAATATTTAAAATAATAATAAATAATAAACAAAAGTAAAGAATTAATTCGAATATTTTATTTGAGAATCATTTCAATTCTATAAATGAGATGAAATCAATAGTTTATGAATAAAATGTTACATAAAATGTATTATTTATAAGATATATCGACACACTTATTGACAGAAACGACAATTCATGGCTAAAATATTTTCATTACATATTATGACATAAAATGAGTAATTAATTAATATACAAATACAGCGAATATAATAATAATAATAATAATAATATAATGTAATAATAACAACAAATGATAGATATTCTTCATTGTCGGGAATGCTCGCTTTGGACACCATTTCTTACATATCAAACAAAACCTTTATTTCAATTCATTTCGATAAAACACTTTTCAAATGTAAAAATACATTTCGACTCTAAGTTGCTTTCGACAAATTCAAACCATTTGTATAACTTTACGCATAACTAATCATCCATTCTTTGGTATAACACTAATTAAAATCTAAATCTACTTAATTAGTAAATTTGATGCACAAAATCATTTTTATTTGAAGAAAAAGTGGAGCAAATCCACGAAACAATACTTTTTAACCAATTATTATATGGATTATGCAAATAGAAAATCGATTTATAATTGCATTTATAATTATAATTTATTATTTATAAATGCATTCATAAAATCAGCGAAAAAAGTAAGAATTTATTGAAAAGAATCGGAAAAATAGAAAAAAAAATTTTGAAAGAAAGAAATATTGAAAGAGAAAGAAATTATACAATTATAGAATTAAACATGTACAAATGTACATTATATATTTATAGATAATCAGAAGACTGAAACTGATAGAGAAGAGAACATTCCATATCATATCATATCATATCATATCACAAGAGCTCAAAAGCAGCGCTAAATCATTATTAAAGTATTTAAAGTTGTGTTCAATTCGTCTAATTGTCTCACTATTCCATAATTGCTGAAACATAAGCGAATGGTCAGCACCGGAGATCATCTCAATTGAATACTTCGATAATAATCATAATTCGGACCAATTTTGGCATTGATTACATCATTCATGTCATGCAAAGTGTTGTTTGGATCGGACATAATGTTTGCAAACTTTTTGAAGATATGCATAAATCCGATCGCAATCGCAATCTCTTTTGGAAGAGCTATACATTACGAATAAGTAAACGCGAAATAGTGCACAAGTAATACAAGTAATCTAAAGGCAAACCCTGTTTTCGAATTTGGCACAAATCTCGTGCTAATGCTTTTCATATCGAAATACGAGATCAATCGACACGTATTTAAATCCAACTTATATTTGATATAAGTCCTCAATATCACAAGAAAGCGCTTCACATAACCATACTTTAAATCTAAACTTGCGTAGAGTTTGCGCCAAAACCTTTTTTTTCGTTTACATCACTCAATAGCCTTTAATTAACTCGAATTTTGTAATAATTTTCTGTTATTTACCCATTCGTTAAGAATTCTTATTAATTGATTTAAAACGAAACTCGAATTTTGAGCTCAAAAATGAGCCAAACCTTAACCGAGTGGTCGGTTACGAAATGGCACTAAAGTATAGACAAAGAAAAGTATCTCTAATTCAAAATCTAATAATTTTATTTGATTTGGAAAACACTTATTGTTTGAAATTTATTATTAAATTAACTTTTGGCTCACTTTTCAGTCACAGTTTTGTTTCAAAGTTTCGTTTCGTTTAATTCCTTTACTTTTTTAGAATGTTTCGAATCATTCATTCATATGAAGTCAAACACACAATACTATCGGAACTTAAACTCAAATTAAAAGCAAAATTAAATTTCAGTTCTATTAAATTTACGAATAATAATAATCGTAATAATATAGCAATAATAATAAAAGAATTAATTATATAATATATCAATTATAAAAAGAATTTGTTTTGGAATATAAAATAATTAATTGATTACAGATTTGGATTAATTGGAGAATTGCAGACATTTTGCAAACTCATGAATATATAGAATTAATTTAATCTAAAATTTAAAGTTTAGAACTTTGAGGCCAATTTGATACCGGGTATAAAGGGTAGAGTACTGTAGCGGTAGAGTAGAGTAGAGTAGATAGAGTAGAGTAGAGTAGAGTAGAGTAGAGTAGATGGATTGAAATGCAAACATACTAAATTTATGGATCAGATCATTTTAAATAATGTCTTGTTTGCAAAGATAACATTTCGAGAATCTGTGCAAAACTGAAAATTTGTACCTCAAGTGATGAGCACAAGAAGAGCACCTTTTTGTGATTAAATGGTAGAAAAGATGCGAAATAATGTTTTATGTCTACAGTTTTACAAACATTCTTAGAGCAGCCTTTGCTTAATGTGGTTAAGACTGATAAGAATCGTTATATAAGTTACGCAATCATTAGATTATATGAGAAAAGAACAACTGATCTGTACTGAAATTTATATTTATATTGAATATTATAATAATTAGAGTAATTTAATTATATTTATATTACAATACGTTTACAAAAGGCACCGCATGTTTGGTTGACAATGGATTCATTGCTGAAAACTTTAGAAAATATGCCCACATTTGATGTCGTTCCTAATCATTAAGTTATTTGCTATCAATTGCTATCATTTGCTCCATTGCTGAGCATTTAATTGATTTTGAGTTCAAATCAAAATTACAAAATAAATGTTTTGAGAAAATAAATCTAATTTATAATTGAGTGGAATTGCAAGACATATGGTTTGCTATTATTTTATGTTATTCTGTTTGTCGTTTTGTCTCAATTTTACATTAATTTTATACACATTTAGACTCCGATCACAGTTTGATTTGTGAGAATCGATGAGAAATGAGTCAACTGTTTGTCGGAACAACTTTCCTATTATGGGCTTTGTTTCGGATAATGAATGGCCAAAACCTAACTTTAAATAATTGAATTCACATACGAATGGTTGACATCACCGGTAATTCAAAGTCTGATTGCACTAAATCAACAAAACTTATTGCGAGTGTTTGTCCTTCAGAGATATCGGATGTTCACCACTGATGGTCGAAGTGGCGGCCGATGGCATCGATGCATAGTTTCTGATTTGATGCAAAGCAATCAGTTGGTTGGGGAACGACGTGTGTCCACTCGATTTGCTCACATCCATCGCCGACTTCATCTCCATTCCGGCCATTCCACTCGAGGCCGCTTTGCTCGCAAACCCAAACGACTCGTACGGGAAGTAAGCGGCGGCCACGGCATTCCGGGCCGCGTTACTGCCGCTCAGGACACCGGTCGTCTGGATCGGAGTGAAGGCCGAAGCGGATACTGAGGTCGTTGTCTTCGGGTCTATGTTATACAAGAGATCGTCTGATGGCCGGCCATTGCTTGTGCCTCCGGTCAGGTGCTGTCCGGACAGACGGTGCTGTGTTTGGTCCAGTTCTGAGCGCGAATATCGAGATGAGGACTGGTCTGCGTTGAGAACCGACGCCAGACATGACTGTTCCGGTTGGTGGTGATGATGATGGTGATGGTGCAGGTGCGACGCCACGTCTGAGCCACAATCACTGTTCTGGTTGGACTGGGCACTGGTCTGCGCACCCTTAGCCCAGTAACCGTCGGGACCGGAGTGGGCGGCCCTGAGAAGGCCGGAGCGCTTGTCCATCCGGTCGGCGTGTTTTTGCATATGTTTTGCTAAATAGGTTTCCTGTGTATAGGATTTGCCACAATATTGACAAATATGGGTCTTCAGGTGCTTCGACTCCTTGTGCTTCGGGATGTGGTCCAAAAGACTGGTCTCGTCTGTAAAGCATTTGTAACAACTGTTGCATTTGTAGGGCTTATCTGTTTGATGACACCGGGAGTGGGACTGGAGGTTCGAGAGTTGCGAGAACGCTTTGTTGCAGCCGGGATGTCGGCATTTGTACGGCTTGTCGCCCGTGTGGGTTCGGATGTGCTGCTGCAGGTGCGACAATTGGGTAAACTTTCGCTGACATATCTCGCACCGGTAGGGCTTAATCCCCAAATGGATGCGCGTGTGTTGAGACAAATACGAAGAGTTGGCGAACGCTTTCGAGCACTGGGAGCACTTGTATGGCTTGGCTTCTCTCATATGGATCTGAGTATGTAATTGCATGTCTGCCTTCGATCCGAATATCTGTCAAACGTAGCAAACATTAACTCTTATTAAACAAATTCAAAGATTCAATACTTTTTATCATTTCTATACAATCTCTCTATACGTCTATCTGTCTCTCGTCTAATAAATTACTAAACGATAAGATTATGCAAATGTTATTTATAACCACTTCTCAAACACAACTCAAACACTTAGTCTACTCTTCTCTCTATTTGCTCTTTCATTTCATTTATTTGGTTTTATTTAAATAAATTTCACTAAATTATGACACAATTTGTCTTTACATACAGTACTACAGCAGAGATTTACTTTTTGCACATTTGATCAGTTCAATATATACTGTATATATTAATACAATTTGATTATACACTAAATATCAAAAGTTATATTTCATATCTCAAGACATTGTGATTGCAATAGACAATCAAATATAGCTAAATATTATAAACAGGAAATTTAATGAGAAAATTGAGTCTATTTCAGGGTTAGTCAAGATCGGGGCATTCAAGGCAAAGATTGACTAAAGGTAAAAGGCAAATTTATTTCTCAGAACCTCAGAGTGGTACCGGTAGAAATAAAATGGCGGACAATTACTTGATTAATTTAGCACTTAATCAGATTTAACTAAATTTATTCTAAATTTAGAAAATTTTCTACACATTTTCAAATTTTGGCAGTATTTTGGCTATACTTCCCCCCTCTCCTCCCCTCCCCTCCCTGCTTTGCTAACCCCAGTCTACTTTAATGACCATTTATTGACAGTTAGATTTTTAAAAAATTAAAAACTTAATGATTGAATATTAAGTGAAATTCAAATAAAAAAGTTTAAATTATGAATTGAGTTATAATCAAACGAATTAATGCAAGTCTTGAAGGTTTCGAATCTGAATTCTGAACTAAGACCAAGAGTAATGATTTTGTGTTTTGATTAGCCAATGGCCTTCTACTCTATGTTAAATAAAAATAAAATTTCAATGTCAGCTCGCTATTTATTGCTTATAATTATTTTATTCTATTTTTTAACCTAAAATATCTAAATAATTAATAGGTATTAACTAAAGTTGAATAGAAAACTGGATTTTAATTTGAATAGAAAAATGGCTCAAAAATAAAATTCTTGTTTTGTTTTGTTTTGTTTCAAACACTCGAGACCTTCAATAATATCTCTTATTTTACAGAATCTACTTTTAAAAAATTACATAATCTATGCTTTTCTGTGTAATGCAAAAAACTTTAAGCTTTTTCTTTACATTTTACTCAAAATAAAAGATAAGAAATTAAAAAAGTGTTCATTCATTCAATTAATTTACAATAATTCAAACCAAAGAGCAGTTTATAACAATAGCTTCGAATTCCTGAATACCTCATGAGATACGACATTCGACTCTACAATAATATAAATAAGCTATGTTCATTTTTGATTCTATAAACCTCCACCCCACATTAAAACAAATTAAAACGTAATTGTAATTTATCTAGTCTACATTATGTCTAGCGATTAAACATATATTTACTTTATAAAATATCCAAAAATAAAAGCTTTATTAAGCTTTCCTACATGTTTCAAAACTAAAATTTAAGTTATTTAAAAAAATTAAACGTGGGACCTTTCTCCATATTGTTAAGCTGTGGGATAATTTATGCTTTGTTTAAAATATATATATATATGTTACTCAATTTAATTCAAATATAAATTTAAAAAACAAAAATTACATAAATATCTATCAAGTGATGACTGATTAAAAACTTTTTCTTTATATAATATATAATTCTAATTATTGGTTAAAATTTTGTTTTTATGAATTTACCATTAGTAATGCTTTGCCAGCTAGTTCTTTTGTAAATATTTTTAACTTTGTTTTAAACTTTAAGTAAAAAACTAGAGAGGCACAAATTATTAAGATTTTATCAGATTAAGATTAAGTGAAACAAATTTTTTTGTGAATAAAAGTTTCAATGAAAACTTCTGGATTGAAAAACCAAAAAAACTTTCAAAACACATGTCTTCTAATATTTTATTTAAAAAATATAAATGGCTTGAAATGCAAGACAATGAAAGACATTTATGTTTATTAATGCTGAATAATATATAATTATAGAACAGATCATTAAAACACAAAACATTAAGTTATTATAAAAACTATTACACTATTACTGTTAATACAAACAAAGACATGTAAAAGGTCTAAAAGTTGGATTTTTAGATATTGTAGATTATTAGCTTTATATAATATACCAACTAGCACTCAAGCTATAAAAATAGCACTATACTTTAAATTCAGACCACACTAGGATCTAAATCAATTATAGACAAAACAAAACAAATTGGCAAGAGCACTACCTAAGTCTGACTTAAAAATTTTTTTCAATATTTGAAAAAAATTATTATAATTAAAATCATTGTACTGCAGTAGCAATTTAAAAATTAAAAAAACATTTATAGAATCAAAGCTAAATTTGATTAAAATAATCTAATTTAGTTGAAGTATTGTTTGAATAAATTTAAATTGAGTAAATTGTTGATCATCATGTTTTAACCAATTTAACTGCAGCTCAACTAAATTTAAGCAAAAATATAAATTTAAACATAGTTTAATCACAATGTGAAATAGATCAAAAATACTATTTAAAAATTTGTATTAAGAGTCAAGGGCATATTTTCCAGGAATTCATAAGAGGGAATCAGCTAAATATCCCCCTGATTTTTTGAAATTAGCATTTATTCCCACTAGAATTTCGTCAGCGCAAAGGTACCTCCTACGATTTGGTAGCCGGCCATTTTTTAGTTTTTAAGCCAAAATTAAGAAATACTCCCTAAATTGGCACTAAATTTAGTTTAAAATCAGTTAAATTAACTAAATTTAGTTTAAATCCAGGTAAACTGGGTAAAACTTCAACATGGATTTATATGGATTTTTTAAACGTTTTTTTAAAATCCTTTCCCTGATAACCCCTAGGTTTTCAGTTAATTTTTTAAAAATCCCTCCACTGATCCCCCTAGATCCACTGACCTTATAAGTCTAATATTTTCTAAAAATATTAAATTCAGAAATGGGGTTTATAATATAATTATTAATAAAGCAACAATTTTAACATAATAACAAATTGTTTAAAATAATAATTTTATTTCAAAACAATTGTAAAGCCTTGACTATATTAGTAATCACTTTTAAGTGTAATGATTTATTACTAATAAATGAGCTCAAAAATATTGCGTTCATTTAAAAAAAATATTTATTTACATGGCTAATTTTACTAAAATATCTAATTTTTAATTTGAAAACACCAGTTATACTTATATTATATTACGTTTAAAAGTTTTTCTATTAAGCAAATATTATAAACTTCACATATAATTAAACTTTTTACTTCATATATTAATAAAGTTAAAAAAATAATAAATACTAATTTAATTTTAACTTTTAATACAATTTTAAAATCCCAAAACTTTAATTTATAAAATCTTTTGGCATAACTTTCTTTTGTTATGACTGTAAGCTATCTTTTGTCAAAAAAATCTAAATAATAATATCCTTCAAAAAAAATTATTCAATAGAATACCGTCTTTATATCAATCTTTTAGAAACAATTTAATACTTCAATTAAATTTATAAATATAAAAAATACTCAGTTAAACAAAAGTAAAATTATTTACAAATACTGTATAATAGAACTTAAAGTAATTTTAATTTAATTATAAAATTATACGTCATATTAAATTAATCGCAAGCTTTCTTGAATTACTATTGCATTTAATTTTTTAGTTAAAAATTTAAATAAACTTAATTATTTAACTAAAAATTATTCGTATTTTCCAATTATTAAATTATAGCATCATAAAAATGTTCTGTTTGAAAAAATGACTAAAAAACTCCATGTTATAATGTATGTAAATTTCTACTTTATAGAAAATAATCACAAATTATTTTTTAAACATAAAAGTATTGAAATATTTATTATAAAAACAGTCGAATCTAATTAAACAGTTCGAGTTCTGAATTAAATATAAACTACGAATAGGAAGTTAAACATAAAAACTAATAATTTCTCATTTAATGACAACCCCAGGAGGTTAAAATATAGGAAAAAACAAATTGGCATCATCTAATTGAGCAATATACAGTATATATGCATTATTTGTCAATTTGTACTTGAATAATTTGAATATTTGTATAAATAATAATTTGATAGCAATATGAATATAAAGTAAGCGAATCGAGTGTAAGAATAAGCAGAGACTCATTGTATGTGTTAGGACTCACTTGAGGACACATTTTGCACTGGTACTTTCTGCCGGTGCCATTGGTGGTGGGAGCACTGGGAAGAGAGTTAGAAGACTTGACAGGCTGTGGCACAACGAGCATTTGTTGCCCGGATGGGGACGCGGGTCGGCTGTTATTGTTGGCCCGATTGCCAGCACTGGCATGACTTGCATACAAGTTGTGGTGCAGTGATGGCGACGAGTCTAAACCTCCGGATCCAGACCGCCCTTCATCCACATTGTTGTTGTTCGGCCCTAAGGAGGGGAAGGATGCAATCGAGTCGTAAGAATATAGTTTGGCTTTAGATTTGGAAACACAACTAATTCTCATTAAGTAATTAAAATAAACAAAAGTCTGATTGCGATCAACACAAACGGCTCTGAAATGCGAATATATATATATATATATATATATATATCAACTCATTGGAGATCTTGTGGTAAGCACTCAAAGACATGACATAATAGAGTAATAAATGACAATATATGACCACTAAATGCAACAATAATTTGAGACAAATAGGCGATCGACACAAATATGAGTGGTTTTGCAGAGACAGTGCATGAGATAACTGAGCGGACCTTACCATCGGAAGTCATGAGGGACTTGAATTTGGGCTGATATAGAAAATTCTTCAGTTTGAACAGTGATATCACAGGCGTAGCGGTCGATGTGTTTGACTGATTGGTGGCACTACTATTCGACACATTTTGGCGCTGATTGGCCTCTAGATTGACGACACCAACACCAACACCAGCACAACTACCGGAGCTAAATGTGGCACTAACTGACTCTTTAAGTTCCATCATTTTGGCACCAATTGAAACACTGGCAGCAAAGACTCATTGGAAGAACACCTGCTTTGGTGATAGAGAGAGAGAGAAAGATAGATAGAGATAGAGAAGAAGAGGCAAACGCTCATCAGTTTGGCTCAGAGTCACTCACGAGGTCTGCATTAATACAATCTACACAACCATTCGAACCATTCAAGCCATTGCATTCATTCATTCATTCTATAGGATTACTACTGTTTTGCAACCGATATTCAGTCATAAAGTCCTAACTCTTTCAAACAGTTAACACCAATATTGCATAGATTAGGAAAAGCAAAGACTGTATGAAATGATTGTATTTAAGACAAGTTAACTAAAGTAAGACTAACGGCAGGGCTGGGAGAGCAAGAGAGAAGAAAAAGTAAGAGAGAGAGAGAGAGAGAGCAGGAGAGAGAGAGAAAGAGAGAGAGCAGGAGGGGGAGAGAGAGCAGAATAGGGAGGGAGAGAGGTAGAGAGCAGGATAGGGAGGGAGAGAGAGAGAGAGAGAGAGAGAGAGAGAGAGAGAGAGAGAGAGAGAGAGCTGGGAGAGAGTGGAAGAAATAGAAGCGCTTAAAATAGCATCAGTTGGTGAGCACAAGAGCACCAGCACTAGCACTAGCATTGAAATAAGCAGAGGAAAGAAGGACTGAGACAGACGTGAATAGCACTGGTAGTAAAAGTAAGACATAATGTGTGTTATGAGTCGCGACTCTTCACATTTCAATACCTGACTCTTCCGGCAACAGTCGTCGAGTCGTTTGACTGACCACTAGAAGACCTTTGCCGGCAATAGTGGCAATACTGGTCTCTTCACTTCAAATATCATTGTTTGGTTTGACTGAAATGTACGAAACGTATAGTGAACTGATCGGCACTACTGGCAACTCCCAGCACAGTATTCGACTCATTGTAAAGTAGCTCTGGTATACTCTGCTAGAGTATGTAGTTATGGCAGATCTGTAGAGTATGTGAATAACTGCGAGAAGTGCTCAAAGGGTTGGGTAGGAATAGAGCCAAGGACGTCGTCATAATCACTAAGTGCTAACACAGGCACTAGCACTAGAACTAGCACTGGCATAGACATAGGCACAGCCACAGCCAAAGCGCTTCCAAGCTTTCCAACTCTTGCCGAAAGAAGAAACAAAACTCAATTGAATTCAACTTTTTTAATGTCATTGATAAGAGTCTTATTTTGTTTTTGCAGCCAATGTTCACTAATTCAAATACAACCACATTTAGCAGCTATTTATTCAATCAACCCTTTTCTCCACCACTACCTCAAGTCGTTTCAGTCGTTAAATTCGTTTCATTTCACTTCAGTTTTATTTTTATTTTTATTTAATTAATTGTTTAATAATTTAAACTAATATTCTATAAATATTGTCATATATTCCGAAATGTTTTCATATTAAATATAAGCGCAAATAATAATATTGAAACGAATAAAAAAATATTTGCCACTGTAAACAGCAAACAAAGATTGTGAAAAATAACTGTAAAGTTAAAAAGTTTTCATTACGTAATTATATTCAGATCCCTTTCATAACCCTTTGAATCCAGTCATGACATGCGAATTGCGAGTGAAAGGGTTGCAGAGACTTAATCATCGGCTATACTATGCCTTAATGCCATACTGTATGCACACTGCTTATGCTATGCTATGCTGTACTGCAATACATGCGAGCACTGCCAGCACTGCCAGCACTAGCTCTGCCAGCACTAGCTCTGCCACCCATCACATGCATAGGCATAGTCTAACCCTTTGCTTCATTCGAAGCAACCCTTTCGCACATCAAACTAACGATTCAACGATTCCTTCATTTCCAGGACAGAGCGAAAGAAAACCAGAATTTGCATTGAATTTGCACTGAATTTCAGTGAATCATAGATTGGCAGCGTTTCGATATACCAATACTACATTACTTCTATTACTAATACTCTATACTCCTCTCCTCTCCTCTCCTCTCCTCTCCTCTCCTCTCCTCTCCTCTACAACTTTAAAACAACTCTTTGAAATTTATTAACTAAAATATTATAATGTTTTAGCTTTAAAATAGATAGCATTTATAAAAATTTTTATAATACTCTACTCTAAACCAAATTATTTATTCGATAAAAAGCGATTACAGAGACGTCTCGCTATTAATAAACTAATGAAAATTAGGAATTAAAGCAAACTCTATTTTGGCTCTCTTATTTTTACTATTTACTCATTCAGACGCTAATTAAATTAATAATTTTTAATTATAATTATATTATAAATCACTAAAAGTAAACAGCTTACTTTTTAAGCTTATCTCTGAATTGTTAAAATTCAAATTTAGAATTAAACACATTATTTGAATTATAATTTAGTTATTTATGCTTTTGTTTATTTTATTTTGTATACAATATATAATTCGCATTAACACATATTTCAATCACTAATATTTAATGTAAAAGAATAACTATTATATTAAGAAAAAAAGTTTAACTATTCTTGAATTCAGAACAAATGAGGGAAATGTCACGAAATTATGACATTAAGATAATTGATTGATAATCGTTTGTTTAGAAACAATTGACTGAATTCTTACAAATTGAAAATAAATTATTCATTTAGACTATAAAAAAAGAATACATTTTATTGCCGCAAAAAGTGATAAGCATTGAACGACTAAATTCATAACTTTTTAAAGTCAAATAAATATAAACAAGACATGAATCAAACAAATAACAAATAAAATATATTTTTCGAGATTGTTTTGCATTTAAATTAAATTATTGTAAGAAAGACTGTTTCGGTGCAGTTGTTCTTAAGAAGCAGTTGTTTAGATGAGTCAATGCTTTTGATGTTTGATTTGGAGCATCACTTTATTGTCACATATCATAAATCAATGTCTTTGGTAGATATGTGCCGCCAATGAGTTGATGGGATATGACATGTCATATGAGGCACACGAGTGCCACTCTTTACATAAGCAAAGCTACAAAATATTGGTTTAGCTCTTATGCCAAATAATAAAAGCATAAGAAACACATTTTATTTTATAGCCTCTGATCACTGCTTTCACACTCATCTCATTTATTTGTTATTTACTCACAATTTTCGCATATTTAGATCACTTTAATTGTTTTATATTAAACTAATTCAACCGAATATTATCTCAAACTGCGATTTAGGAAACCATTTATTTAATTGCTTAACGAGAATAGTTATGAGTGAAAATAATTGCAACAAAATAACAAGCTTACCTTTATTTACAGAATTGTGGTTTTCAGATGACAATTTTGGCTAAAATAAAAAAACACATGTAATTAAATAAATAAATTCATAATTTTTTCTTCTTCATGTTCTATTACAGTAAGTAAACAAGTTTTGCTAAAATTAAGACAAAACTAATAATTGAAAAAAAGTTCTAAAATAAAATAAATAATTTGTCAAATGATAATAACAAAGTTAGACATTCAAAATTGATAAAAATTTAAGGCATTTTAGCAATAAAATGAGTTTGAAATTACATTTCAAAGCTATAATCTTGTAATTCGAAAGTTTGTTCACTAAGAATCCAATTCGTTGTTTGAAAAAAGAAACTATTGTTTTACGTCTTACCGAAGCGAAACAGAACTGACTCATAATTATTTGAAATTTTAAAATTAAAACTGAGAATTAATACACAGTATAACAAGTATTACGAATATAATTTGCTATTATATTAGTCCATAGTTTAATCAAATCCACAGTAAATGAGATAAGACTTGGAAGACATTCAAGGCTTTTTTGAACAGAAAATTCTATTAGAAGTATAAGTATTAATATACTGTATATAGAATCGAATATTAAATCTTAAAATAATTGTCATTCATTCGCCGCTAAGAATTTTGTTAAATAAAATCAAGTTTGTATTTCGTTTTAATTATTTATTAATTCATTTCAAATTCAAATCACTTTTTCAAATTTCTTATTTGATTTAATTTTAACTTAATTTTAAAAATAAACAAGTGCATAGAACGCTATATTAAATTCATTTAAGTGTAATTTTTTAAAATTATCATTTTGTTTGAAATAAATTATTACTCAAATCAAAGTATTGTAAATATTATTATATAAAATATAAAAATTTAAAACTTGTAATAAATCATATAAATAAATAAATAAACAAATAAATAAAATTAAATAACTTATTAAAATAGTAAAAATTGAAGGAAAAGATAAAAATTTGATTTAATGTATGTGGAATGAATGGGTTAAGTGAAGGGAATCGATACAATACTATTACTGTAACAGTAGTGTAAGCAATAAGCAATTCGAAACGAATAAGTTATTTTATATTGAATGTGTTGACTGCTTGCGAGCAAAGCCTGAATACTGAAAAATGCTATCAATTGCTCATTGAATTGATATTTGAGGCAGAGATGAGAGCGAAAGAGCGCTTAGTGTGCGAGCGGTGACGGCCTGTGAGCGCATCTTCGTCTTCGTGTGAAAATATATGTTTGAAAAGAAGTTTAAAAACGGTTTGTCTGATGTGCGCCCAAAGTATAATAGAAGATAAGATGAGGTCAGTTGGAGATCAAAGTTGAAAATAGAAGTCGTCATTGAATGCGAATTTGACGAACAATTGCACCGAAAGAGCAAACGATTTAAAGATTTATGATTCGGGGGAAGACTGGCTGCGGATCTTTAAGTTTGAAATAATAGGTTCGGTTTTGGAGATATGTTTGATAGCAGTGGTTGACTCGCATACAACACACGCACACAAGTCATTAAAAGGCAATTAAATTTAGAGAATATGCGTTTGGTTTCAGTTTATGTATTACTTAGTTTACATTGCTTTGCAATACATTAAACAAATGAGAAATACTGTTAATACGACTATCAGTTGCAGTCTATCAGTCACTATATGTTAACACTAAGACTAAGACTAAGACTAAGATTAAGATTAAGACTAAGCAAAGCAAACAGCAATCCATACCTCAATGCCTCCGTTCCACATGTAGTGCACGGCCGCACTGTCTACGTGCTGGCTGGCGGTGTGTGCGGGAGTGGGCACGTGTCCATGTGCGTGGTCGGCCATCACTGACACCCAGTGCACGAGACCCGAGTTTGGCGACACTGGTCGTCCAGATTGTGCACCTGAAACAGGCGACGTATTAACCAGAGCTGAATTAAGAGCTCCTCCACCACTGAGTCCAACAATACCAGCACTGGATCCTGATTTACCATGAATTCCGCCGTCTGGAGCCCCCGGCCAGACCAGAGCAGCTTTCTGTGCAAAACAAGTTGAGTTTATTAACAGAAATAGTCATTAAAATCACTGATATTTTGACTCGAAATGAGAGCAAAACATAAAGTAGTGGCACAGGTATGGGACAGAAGAGAAGAGGAGGAGAGGAGGAGAGGGAGCAATGAATCACACCTTCACTGAGTACATGGAATTTGACGGAGAATTGAGAATTCGATTCGAGTCATAAGACATTCGGCTTTTATTAAAGAAAGGGAAGTGACAGCTCTGGGCGACCACTGATTGGGAATCACTTTCACTCACAACTTCTTGCTTTATATGTCGGCTGTAGTACAGGTGCGGAACACTGAACGCTAGGTTGTCATAATCGTGTGCAGCACTGGTCTCAATAAGGTGAGAATTCAACACAGGGTTATGCATTTGTATGGGTCCGATCGGGCCCAGCATCGCAACGCATTGGCCGGTGAGCACAGGTTGTCCGGTGGGCACAGTTTGTCATTCATTCAACACAACCACAACTCAGTGTCAACTCTAATCAAAACTTTTGAACACATCATCAGAGCTAAGCACAGGAATGAAGAACTGTTTGACTGTTTAAATGTTGATCTGAACTGAACGACTGATTCGAGTCATACAACTGATAGAAAGAGCGATTCGAGTGAACGCCAGAATCCACGCAAAATGATTGCAACTCTGGGTCTGTCAGGCATTCTATCTGAGCTATCAATGCTATCAATGCTACCAATGCTGGCGATGCATATTTGGATGAGTCTCGAAAGCAAAGAAAGCTTTCTTCTAGTCTGCAAGACTGCAATATGTAATAGAGTTGAGTGAGTAATGTAGCGCTGCATACATGAGCAATCGCCAATTGGGCTCACTTTGCTTCCCACCACAGGCGGCACAGACTGACATTCCGAACACACATCTTCTCAGGCAAACACTGATCCGAGCACTCACTTCAGCCACACTATAGCCGAACTATAGCTCCAGAGCTCCCCCTCCTTCTGATTCTGATTCTGATGCACACTGTAATCATGTTTACGGTGTGTATGCATACTGTACACCAATATTAAGACTTTCATTCACTACTTCTGACTTCTGAGCCATAATTTTGGAAATAAAATAAAAAAATCGTAAATACAGACACTTGAGTCAAGTTTTTATTTTGATAAAAAAAACTTCAGTAATCAATGTCTTTTGATAATATGATATGTACAGTATGGACTACATATTTAGTAGTATGCTCAAATTAACTTTTAACTGTTTGATTAGAGTGACCTGGTCAGCTCTTATGCGCCTTATGTACAAGGTAAAAGTTAAATAGTTTAGCATAACAAAAAACATACTGTATTAGAAAAAGTTTTCTTGTATTGTAAACATTAAAAATTAATTGGTTATTTTTAATGTTTCTTAAATTTAAAAAAAAGTTAATTAAATTACAAAGAAAGCTAGGTAAGGTTTATTATAGATTAATTTTTTAAAGATATTCTGGTTCTTAGCAAGACATTCTCAATATATTGTGAGTTAACTTTTAAACTTTAAAATTTCCTCAAATGTTTTGCAATAAGTATCATACTAACTATTTTAAGCATTTATAAACTAATTTAAATTAATACAAATTATTTTAAAACTATTTTGATATGTTTTATATTTGCATTTGCAAAAAACAAACGTTAATTTCACAAATATTTTGCCGAATTTAAAGTTTAAAACGGTTGGAAATCAAAGTAAATTAGTTTTCAGTATAGTTTCTAAAAAAAACTATATGTGCCATGTTTAATTATTTTTAAAAATCACATTGATCACAAATAGATCAAATAAAATTTAGTTTAAAGTATGCATTTGTATATTTTTAAATTGCGAATATTTATTTTAAGAAACTTCCTAAAACTTGTTTAAAATCACTTTTTCCAAAAACAATAATCTATTAAGTTAGATTTTGTCCCAACAAGATAGTTGAGAATTCTTTTGAAAGTTAAATAGTAATATGTTTAGTTCTTTGCTAAAGCCTCACCTGAACATCTTAAATATAATTGTAATTAAAATATAGTAAATCCGTTTCCAAACAATGCAATGCCTGTGCCGTCAAAATTGACAAATAAAATGAATCAAAATCAAGTGAATTATGATTAGACTAAGCGGTGAGAAAATCTGTAGAGCACTGGCAGTTCGAATGTATTACATAATAGTATAATAAGATAGAAAAGAGAAAGAAATTTATGCATGAATATCTGGTTGTTTAAGTCGAAGTGAGAGCACATCTTATTTTGCCTGAGCCAGTGGTGATCCATCACTGGAGTAATTTGCGGACGCAGTAGGCTCTCGAAAAAATAGCCCCAAACGGCCCCACAGAAGGGCCCGAATATAAAGATAAATAAATTTAAAATAAATTGCAAAACGAGTATTAAATTAAAGGAAATTCTTGAATTGGATCTAAAATTTTGTATTTTAAAGTAAAAATGACAATTTGTGACGAAATCAATCACTGGCTTCGACTTCAAAGTAATTTATAGCACATATTATGAGTAAATATGGTCTCAAAGTGACTGGAAGGCAAAGTCTCGTACTGTAACAGTAGCCTAATTAGAGGTCTCTATAAGCTATCAGTTCCACTACAAACTTCGTATCAATTGTAAGGTATGAGAGAGTAGAGAGTAGAGAGAGAACAGAGAACAGAGTAGAGGGAAGAGAGAAGAAAGACTGACATTTTCGAAAACATCCGAATAGCAGAGCAAACAATAGTAAGTTGTGATGTATTGCCTTATTTTACTTATAAGAAGCACAGGATTGCAGGACTGGTCGAACTCACTCTTCAATG
>JAQFXP010001245.1:0-20566 GCA_034693685.1 Belba bartosi
CTGCTCTCTTTATCCTTCTCTCTCTTTCTCCTGCTCTCTCTATCCTGCTCTCTCTCTCTACTGCTCTCTCTATCCTGCTCTCTTTCTCTATCCTGCTCTCTCTCTTCTGCTCTCTTTATCCTGCTCTCTCTCTCTCTATCCTGCTCTCTCTCTCTCCTGCTCTCTCTCTCCTGCTCTCTCTCTCTCCTGCTTTCTCTATCCTGCTCTCTCTCTCCTGCTCTCTCTCTCCTGCTTTCTCTATCCTGCTCTCTCTCTATCCTGCTCTTTCTATCCTGCTCTCTCTCTCTCTCTACTGCTCTCTCTACTGCTCTCTATATCCTGCTCTCTCTATCCTGCTCTCTCTCTCTCCTGCTCTCTCTTTTGCTCTCTCTCTCTACTGCTCTCTCTCTACTGCTCTCTCTATCCTGCTCTCTTTATCCTGTTCTCTCTCTATCCTGCTCTCTCTCTCCTGCTCTCTCTCTATCCTGCTCTCTCTCTCCTGCTCTCTTTATCCTGCTCTCTCTTTATCCTGCTCTCTCTCACCTGCTTTCTCTCTATCCTGCTCTCTCTCTCCTGCTCTCTCTCTATCCTGCTCTCTCTCTTGATCTTTCTTTCTCCTGCTCTCTCTCTCCTGCTTTCTCTATTTTGCTCTCTTTCTCTATCCTGCTTTCTCTATCCTGCTCTCTCTTTTTCTCCTGCTCTCTTTATCCTTCTCTCTCTTTCTCCTGCTAGCTCTATCCTGCTCTCTCTCTCTTTCTCCTGCTCTCTTTATCCTTCTCTCTCTTTCTCCTGCTCTCTCTCTTTCTCCTGCTCTCTTTATCCTTCTCTCTCTTTCTCCTGCTCTCTCTATCCTGCTCTCTCTCTCTACTGCTCTCTCTATCCTGCTCTCTTTCTCTATCCTGCTCTCTCTCTTCTGCTCTCTTTAACCTGCTCTCTCTCTCTATCCTGCTTTCTCTCTCTCTTGCTCTTTCTTTCTCCTGCTCTCTCTCTCCTGCTTTCTCTATTCTGCTCTCTCTCTATCCTGCTCTCTCTGACCTGCTCTCTTTATCCTGCTCTCTCTCTCCTGCTCTCTCTCTATTCTGCTCTCTTTATCCTTCTCTCTCTTTCTCCTGCTCTCTCTATCCTGCTCTCTCTCTCTACTGCTCTCTCTATCCTGCTCTCTTTCTCTATCCTGCTCTCTCTCTTCTGCTCTCTTTATCCTGCTTTCTCTCTCTATCCTGCTCTCTCTCTCCTGCTTTCTCTATTCTGCTCTCTTTCTCTATCCTGCTCTCTCTATCCTGCTCTCTCTCTCCTGCTCGTCTATCCTGCTCTCTCTCTACTGCTCTCTCTATCCTGCTCTCTTTCTCTACCCTGCTCTCTCTCTTCTGCTCTCTCTCTCTTGCTCTTTCTTTCTCCTGCTCTCTCTCTCCAGCTTTCTCTATTCTGCTCTCTCTCTCTATCCTGCTCTCTCTGACCTGCTCTCTTTATCCTGCTCTCTCTCTATCCTGCTCTCTCTCCTGCTCTCACTCTATCCTGCTCTCTCTCTCTTGCTCTTTTATTCTCCTGCTCTCTTTATCCTTCTCTTTCTTTCTCTTGCTCTCTCTATCCTGCTCTCTCTCTCCTGCTCTTCTATCCTGCTCTCTCTCTACTGCTCTCTCTATCCTGCTCTCTTTCTCTATCCTGCTCTCTCTCTTCTGCTCTCTCTCTCTTGCTCCTTCTTTCTCCTGCTCTCTCTCTCCTGCTTTCTCTATTCTGCTCTCTCTCTATCCTGCTCTCTCTGACCTGTTCTCTTTATCCTGCTCTCTCTCTCCTGCTCTCTCTTTCTATCCTGCTCTCTCTCTCTTGCTCTTTCTTTCTCCTGCTCTCTCTCTCCTGCTTTCTCTATTCTGCTCTCTTTCTCTATCCTGCTCTCTCTATCCTGCTCTCTCTTTTTCTCCTGCTCTCTTTATCCTTCTCTTTCTTTATCCTGCTCTCTCTCTATTCTGCTCTCTCTCTCTTGTTCTTTCTTTCTCCTGCTCTCTCTCTCCTGCTTTCTCTATCCTGCTCTCTCTTTTTCTCCTGCTCTATTTATCCTTCTCTTTCTCTCTCCTGCTCTCTCTTTCTATCCTGCTCTCTCTCTCTTGCTCTTTCTTTCTCCTGCTCTCTCTCTCCTGCTCTCTCTATCCTGCTCTCTCTCTTTCTACTGCTCTCTCTATCCTGCTCTCTTTCTCTATCCTGCTCTCTCTCTTCTGCTCTCTCTCTCTTGCTCCTTCTTTCTCCTGCTCTCTCTCTCCTGCTTTCTCTATTCTGCTCTCTCTCTATCCTGCTCTCTCTGACCTGCTCTCTTTATATCCTGCTCTCTCTCTCATGCTCTCTCTCTATCCTGCTCTCTCTCTCTTGCTCTTTCTTTCTCCTGCTCTCTCTCTCCTGCTCTCTCTCTATCCTGCTCTCTCTCTCTTGCTCTTTCTTTCTCCTGCTCTCTTTATCCTTCTCTCTCTTTCTCCTGCTCTCTCTCTCCTGCTCTCTCTATCCTGCTCTCTCTCTTTCTACTGCTCTCTCTATCCTGCTCTCTTTCTCTATCCTGCACTCTCTCTCTTCTGCTCTCTTTATCCTGCTCTCTCTCTCTATCCTGCTCTCTTTCTCTTGCTCTTTCTTTCTCCTGCTCTCTCTCTCCTGCTCTCTCTATTCTGCTCTCTCTCTATCCTGCTCTCTCTCTCCTGCTCTCTCCCTCTCCTGTTCTTTCAATCTCTCTCTATTCTGCTCCCTCTCTCCCGTTCTCTCACTCTCTCTCTCTCCTGCTCTCTCTCTCCTGCTCTCTCTCTACTGCTTTCTCTACTGCTCTCTCTATCCTGCTCTCTCTCTCTCCTGCTCTCTCTCTCCTGCTTTCTCTCTACTGCTCTCTCTATCCTGCTCTCTCTCTATCCTGCTCTCTCTCTCTATCCTGCTCTCTCTCTATTCTGCTCTCTCTATCCTGCTGTCTCTCTCTATCCTGCTCTTTCTCTCCTGCTCTCTCTCTCCTGCTCTCTCTATCCTGCTCTCTCTCTCTCTTTCCTGCTTTCTCTATCCTGCTCTCTCTATCCTGCTCTCTCTCTCCTGCTCTCTCTCCTGCTCTCTTAATCTCTCTCTATCCTGCTCTCTCTCTCCTGCTCTCTCACTCTCTCTCTCTCCTGCTCCCTCTCTTCTGTTCTCTCACTTTCTCTCTCCTGCTCTCACTCCCCCTGCTCTCTCTATCTTGCTCTCTCTCTATCCTGCTCTCTCTATCTTGCTCTCTCTCCCCCTGCTCTCTCTATCCTGCTCTCTCTATCTTGCTCTCTCTCTCTCCTGCAATCTTTCTCCTGCTCTCTCTATCCTGCTCTCTCTCTATCCTGCTCTCTCTCTCTATCCTGCTCTCTCTCTATCCTGCTCTCTCTCTATCCTGCTCTCTCTCTATTTTGCTCTCTCTCCCCCTGCTCTCTCTCCTGCTCTCTCTCTATCCTGCTCTTTCTCTCTCCTGCTCTCTCTCTTTATCCTGCTCTCTCTCTATCCTGCTTTCTCTCTATCCTGCTCTCTCTCTATTTTGCTCTCTCTCCCCCTGCTCTCTCTCTCTCTCTCTCACCTGCTCTCCAAAAACAAACAAGTTTATATGATCTATTGTCTACTGTATTTTTAAAAATAAATTAACTTAATTTTATATGTGGAAAATTAATTTCAACTTATTATTCTTCTCTACATTAATTTCAACTGTTTGGTGGGTTTACCTAGGAGTGATTTACTACGAGGTCAAATAAATGGAT
The DNA here is from genome assembly GCA_034693685.1 of Belba bartosi. Taxonomy (NCBI): domain Eukaryota; kingdom Metazoa; phylum Arthropoda; class Arachnida; order Sarcoptiformes; family Damaeidae; genus Belba; species Belba bartosi. The sequence goes on from JAQFXP010001245.1 coordinate 3,711, forward strand.
CAGAAAATAACCACAGAAGTCTATTGTCTACAATTGGATAATTTGTTGTCATCTCTTTGCGAAAAACGACCAGCAATGGTAAACACAAAAGTTGTTATCCTACAACATGACAACCCCAGATCTCATACAACGCGAGTGACCCAACAAAAAATCAGGGAGTTGGGCTGGGATGTCTTGCCTCACCCTCCGTACTCACCAGACATCGGACCTTCTGACTACTATCTGTTTCTATCGCTTCAGCACTTCCTTAGTGATTAAAAGTTCAAAATCCTATAAGAGGTGAAATCAGCACTGTCCCAGTTCTTCGCGTCTAAAGAACCCTCATGGTATGAGGAAAGCATCACTCATTTGGTGACTAAATGGACAAATGTAGTGGACAATGAGGGAGATTATATAATTAATTAATCTTTTGTAAAATTCAATTTAAAATTTTTAAATAAAATATTCATGACTTTGTGGTCCCCCTAATACATTCAATTATCCTGGGTGTAAATTAATTTTTAAAAATTTATATTTTGCTATCTTTTTCTATTGAAGTCGATTTTTCAAAACTTAATGACTCGAAAACTATTTCAAATAAAAAATTTAAAAAATTCTTTTGTGTAGAATAAAATGGCATAGTACACCTAGGTAATACACCATGATACTTTGATGACCACCTGAATCAGACATCTTCACAAAAGGCGCTTAAAGTTAGAGAAAAAGGTATTTCTACTCAAAATGCAATTTTAATATTAAATTCATTTCAAACCTTTCAAAACATAATTTAAATTTGAATTTCCAATTGAATTGCTCTAAATATTAGAGAAGCATGGACAAATTGTAATTAATTATATATTTTGGAGAAATGTTAGAAATTAAGTAAAAGTTTTTAAAATTTGTTTTATTTTAAAATTCAGTTTAATTTCTAAATAAATTTTTACAAAAGAATTCTTTTATTTTAAACATAAACTCAAAATAATTTGTTTAAAAACTAAACCAATGATTGAATGAAATTAATGAATAAACAAATGATTGTCAGACAATTCAAAGGCTAAATAATAATAATAATAATAACTTAAAAGTATATTAAATACTGTTTTCGAATGAAAAGCATTCGAAAAGATAAAAATATATTTACATATAATATATGTATATATATATATATATGTACTGTATATGTATGTATGTTTGAATGACTTTCGGATAAATTAATTGTTAATAATATAATAATAATAATAATAATATTGATATTAAATAGATTTTTATATTAATTGTAATAAATGCAAAATTTATTAAAACTAACTCTAAATGACTAGCTCTGGCTCTGGATTGGTTGGTTGAGCACAAATGTTGTGTCCAATCGTAGAGAAGAGGGCGGGGCTATCGGTTTGGATGATCGGATATATCTGATTGGCGGAACTCGGGTAAGGGCTGAACCAGTTTTTCTCTATAGACTCGATAGAGTGCTTCACAAACGAACCGAAACTGAGAAGAGGTTTGTATAAGCATTGCTCTCTGGTCTCGCATAACCCGAACTAAATCCAATGGATATATAGACTGTGCGGCTTCAATAAGGCACATTCCCGTCTCCATTAGGATCAGTACACCTGTGCGTCCGATTCCCGCGCTTTCCGTACAATACAAATATATATTAATTAATATTATATATAATTATACAAAAATTGATTTTAATGACAGAATATTTTTAATAATAAAATTAAATTTTAAACTAATATTGAGCTAAAAATAAATTAACAAAATATTTAAATCTCTGTTTATAACATATAATTAAAATAAAATAAAATAATTATAAATTTTATTAAATTTACTTATTTTAAACTTAATGAGACTTTTAGTAAATTTAATCCATCTCTTAAACTATATATATATTTACTGCCATTTAATTGCGCGCAACAACAACTGCGAATTTTGTTGCTTTAGTTAATAACTTATAAGTCAATCAAAATTATTAAAATTCACATTTAGTTGCAATTAAATGCGAGTAAATTCGGTAATAATTTCATACTTAATAAAAGATATAAAATGTAATTAAAGTTAATTCTAAACTAATATATGCCTTTACTACCTGTACTACCTGTACTACCTGTAGCTAAATTTTTGTATAATTAGTAATAATTTTGTCTTTAAATATATAAATAACTGAACAATACCTGCAATGAACAATAAATGGTTGGATAAACCTTTGCCTTAATTGACGCACTTTTACTATCAAATCAAGAAAGTCACTGTCCTGGTCCGGCACTCCATGATCGGGCCAGGCTAGATATTGGAGATGAGTAACCAGACGCTCGTCTCTACTCTACAAAACAAATAATAATAATAATACAAATTTGTATCTAGGTGAAAAATGGTGAATTACTTTGCAATCGGAAAGTCTAAACGTGCGCTCAATTGTAGCAAAACTGAGATTTTGGTGAACGAGAGTCACTTTGAAGAGACCGTATATAAGCAGTTCCTCATCCGGTTCCGGCCAATATTTATGACATTTTTTTCTTCCTTTTTCTTCGAGAGGCGTAACCATTACAATAAGAGGTGATCTCTGTTCCCAAACCATTTGCCAAAAGTCTTCACTCGTTTCCGATAGCGGGCCCTGAGTTGCGATATATCTATTAAATTAAATAAATAATTAGCGATAATATAGTTATTATTATTATTATTATTATTATTATTATTACTATTACTAACCGGTTGACAACACCGCTCACAGGAATCTCCATGGTGACGAAAGACGCGTTAATGTAGTCTCCACTCAAACAATCGGATAATACTACGCGCGTAGAGTCGTCTGCAAACAAAATAAATAATTAATTATATTATATATTAGTTTTGATTATATAATAAGTGATTTGAACTAACATGGGGATATATCTCGATAGCGATTCTTACACAGATTGTCACTCATTCGCGCCGAACACATCGCTTCTCCACTCTTTTTACGATACAATTGCTGACAATTACAGACAATAATAATAATAATAATAATAATAATAGGAAACACGTGGTTATTGTTTACTTCAAACTGTAATATAACATTGCCACTCTCTAAGCCTTCGTGTAATAACATCATCGACTCATCGAGTGGATCGCACGTGTCATCGGGTCGGGAAGTGGGCGACGCATCGGCCGGAATGTATTGAAAAGCGGGCTCTTCGGGCATTGTTTGTCCGTCACGTGAATCCCAGAATTGCGATACTATGTATGCAAATAGAGATTAGTTTGAAATACAATAATAATTATTGGATTATTGCTATTGACAACTGAAATCTCGAACTGAAATCGAAATATTTTACTTTTATTCTTATCGTAATATATATTGCAATATATATTGAAATTTGTTAAATATTTTATCTTTTATTGTATTTAAAAAATTATAATTATAATAATCATTAAATTTTAATTAAACACTTTTAAATAATTAATATAAAATTCTTTATTTTCTGGATTTTAAATATATTCAATATTCTTAATATTTTTGCGAAATATTTCTTAAAACAAAAACTATTTTTTAAAGTAATTAATATATGTTTTCTATAAATTAATTTTTTAGAACTAGTTTTAAAATTATAAGAAAATCTCATTATTAGACTCTATTGAATATATTGACTAAAAAGAGTTGATTTAATGCATAAAAAATATTTGAATGCTATAGCGTCTACTCATTCATATACAGTATATATATATTTGTATTAATAATATATTAGATTTATTTATTGAATTACCGTTCGGACGGATTGTGAGAACCAGTTCTGCATTCGGAGCCGAATCTCGTGTCGACCGAATCAGTTGAACAATCTATTGGAGAAAATTAGAAAATAAATAAAAATCTATTTATCTATAAATCTATCTATTTATGTATGTATTTATGTATATATCTACGTATATGTCTATATATGTATATACAGTATGTGTATACCTGCTCGTGAGTGAGACCTTGTACGTCATTAGCATTGATAGTAATGACTTGGTCACCTTCACGTAGTTTCGGTGAAGCATTATCTGCGGGAGTATTGGGCGCAACACGTGACACAAGAACCGGACAGTTCTGATCATAACCTCCTTTTACATTAAAGCCAAAGCGTCCGCAATCATCCGGTTTCATAAGAATTGTCACCAAATGGACGGGCGATGAGTCGTCGCTAAGAGAAGACAAACGATTTGGTGGCGAATGAGCCGAAGAAGGCTCTGTAGCCAAAGAAGAGTCTTTATCGATGAATGGCAATGACTTGAGTGATATAGCGGTCGGACAGTAGGCGTTCGTAGTGACCACACCCCCCGATATTACAGCCGCACTACCACTACAGCACAATACAATACAATACAATACAATACAATACAATAGAGTCTATTATATTATAATTATATAATTATCTATTTATATATATATAATATAAATATAAAAATAAGTATAAATCGATTCTTAAAACTATTTCGATTCCAACTAATTAAAAGTTATTTTTATTTTTCGAAATAAAAACGTGTTTTAAAGGCCGTATAGAAACGTATTTTGAAAAGATGCTAATTAATAATTATCGATATATACTGTCGTATATACAATCTACTCCTGCTATAATCACTGCATATGCAAAGCACCGAACCCAACAAATAGGGTTATTAACGCATCGGTTATAATCACTTAATTTAGCATGAAACATCTTGGGGATTATAAGCGGAGTATAATCTATATTATATTTATGTGATATACAGTATATTGTAATTATAATTGTATTTTGAGTTCAATACTACAATACTATTATAGAGTATTTAATACATGATTCCAATCAATGGTATGAATCACTACTCAATGACTAATATTAAGACTACGGTAATATAATAATACATTGTTGTCGGGTTAGTAAGCGCGCAAACACTTCTCGCGTTACTCATTATATTTTTTAGAGTATTTGATATTTAAAACAAACAAATAATTCAATTCAATTGTATTTATATTATATTATATTTGTTAGCACTAACTTAGAGGCATATTCATAGAGAATACTTTATTCTTAACACAACTTAATTATTCAGTACATACAGTATTACTCAGTACATAGTCAAATGTCGCATATTCAAATGAAGAATGTCTGTTAAATGCCATTCGAAACGTATTACGCAAACACATACAAAGTAATGCAAAGTTTGTCCGAATAATTAAGTTGTATTAAGAACTCTCGTATTCTCTATGAATATGCCTGCTAACAATTTACCAAGCCAATTTACAAAACCTAAATAATCTTATATTATATTTGGCCTAAGTGATACTAACCTGCTAAGTGAAGCGGAAGCCCAGGCGCTTCGGGGCACTCGAGACGGAGATTCAGTGGACTGGACCTTATGATTAAAGCTGTCGTATTGTCGGCTCTGCTGTTGTGCTGTTGCTGTTGTCGTTCCATTGGGCTGTTTGTGCGCAAAAGCAGAGTTTGTGTTGTTTTGTGTCGTCGAAAGCATTAAGTTATTTATGTGCGGAATTGGAACCGTTTGCCGAAGAGTCTGTGTATGAGTTCGAGAATTAGACGCTCGGCACCGGATGAATGTGCGTTCGGTGCGCGTCAATCGCTTTCTGTTCTCTTCGAGTGTCTGAAACTCTGTTTTACCGCTAATATAGATAACAAAAAATAATATCTAATTATTAAACAAATAGTTTATTATTATTATTGTTTTGGATTATCTTGGTGATAAAAACTTTTAGTCAAAAATGGTCATAAGATGGCGCTGCAGTAAAGGTAGAATCTAATGGCTCGCACTGCCATCTGGTGGCAATGAGGGAGAGAAGAGGTTTCAGTCATACCATACCTGTACCTAAACTTTGATCCGAGACTGAAGAAGAAGAAGAACTTCTTGGTATGAGGTTTGGGTGTTTGGAGACGAAAGAACGTGTGCTGTTCCACACATGCCTTCCATAATGACTTACACGTGCGATACGAACAGAGATTGAAACCGAGAAGATTGTCAAAACGCTCCGTCTGTTAATTGTTTCATTGATTAGTTGTCATGGAAACCAATACTAATACCAATACTACTACTACTGACCCCTTCTCTTCTGAGTTGAATAAAAAAATGTCGTCTTTTGAACGATATCTTCACAATCTTCGCCCACGAGAACTGATTCACTTTGATTTGGTTCTGAAAAATGAGTAGTCCTGCGCCCGAAACACCAATTGATATCTCTGTGTCATTCGTGTCCTATAATTGTCCGATAAATAAGAGTCAAAACAAATAATAAACAACAGATCGAGAAGAGGGAAGAGAAAGAGGGGGAGAGGGAGGAGTCCATGATAAAATTAAATTTCATTATAAATATATTTTTGGAAAATGCCTTCCATCACAGCCTCCCTTCGATGTCTGATATATTGTATACCTTTGCAGAGTGTAGTTCAATGCCATACATATCGAGAGTCTTAGCATGTTCCAAATAATTATACTCAGCGTCAGCCGGAGTCTCTCCTCTATGCAATCGATGTAATTCCGCCACTTTCTCTTCGAACTCATGCGTTTGATTTGCAATTAATTTCAATTCAGTGACGTAACCACATTTATGCTCTTCTGCGCAGAAGTCACCCAATTCGGCTATAGAAGCAATTAAAGCAAATTATAATACAATTATAATATATTAGAGTATTATAGTAATACATTGCACGGCATAGGAGGCGAGAAGGGCGAGGGCGGGCGCGGGGGCCACAAGTTTAGCGTTGAGTATATCTTTTTTGATTTGAAGGAAAAAGTGATATCTTGTATACTCTTCGAGAAGACGTGAGGGTTCGGTGACGTAGAACTTGACCTTAAAGTAGAGAAGATATGGCGCACCCGATTTGAGCTGCTTTCGGATACGTTTGTTTGGATCGAGCCATCGCTTAAAGTCGATAATCGATATAATATTATAATTTCTATTATTATATAATATTATAATTTCGGAATGACTTACAATGTTTTGATTACTAAATCGATGTTCACTAAACTGAAGCGCAAAGTAATCACGTTCTATTAGCTCGAGATGACGAAACACCTGATCCAATAAGTGCTGGCCTTTTGACCGACGCTTAAAACACAATAACAACAATAAGTTATTATAACAACAATAACAACAATAATAATATATTCTTATAGTAATGTATCCTGATGATTTCTCTTCTCATTAACCAATAACAATCTACTATTACTATGGCAACCAACAACACAATTATTATTATTATTAATATTATTTTTAATTCTAGTTATGATTAGAATTAAGAAAATATAGAAAAAATCAATTTATCTGAGATTCTAATGACTAATACGTATAATAAGTCAATCTTTAAGCGAATTAACAGTAATTCAATTTTTAGAGAATATTCTTAATATTATTATTATTCTTATTATAACTATTACTACATTTATATATAATATATATATTTATTGTAAACTTACGTCGATTTCGAAGACATGTTGCGTATCGTCTAAGAAGTAAACGAGACATCGAATCGATTTGGTATTCCTCTGAAGCGCCAATTCGTTTGCTCTTACGTTATAAGTGCCGGAAAGACCGGCGAAAGTGCGAGACATCCGAAGAGTACACAACCACTGCCCACAACAACAACAACAACAACCACAACAATGTCCACATCGAATATCTCGAGATTAGTAATCAATCGATAATTAATTCTAATTTAACTAAAGAATCGAATTTCTCAAACAATGACAGTCACGTCACGTGATGTATCAATCAGTATATTATATGTGATATATATGTGATATAAGTGTTTGTGTCGTTCTATTCAATTCAATTCATTTCAATTGTAATAATAATAATAATAATAATATAATAGTTTAGAAAACGACTGCTCGTGAACTCAACTCAACTGACAGTCTCGTAAACTGAAACTCCATTTTATGTTTGAGCGAGACTTGAATCAAAACAAAACACTGAATACCGACTCAACTCTCAATACATTAAAAATCCAATTATTATATATATATTACGTCAATATCTCAACAAAAGTATATTCAATATTGTTGCGCCATCTGCTGATCAAAATTCGCATTTATTATTATTGTAATACTTAACCAGTTTTACAATTCTTTATTCTTTCCTCAGTTCGACACAACTCGACATAAACTCTATTATTCAAATAATATTCAATTTTTTATTTCCCCCGAAAATACGTTATTTCTGAACGAATTTCTTAAAAAAAACTTTCGAAAAAAATGTCTAAAAAATCATTTTTTCAATAATTTTATTGTTTTTTCGAATAAAAAGTGAAAATGAGTTCGAAATTAAAGAAAAAAGTAAAACAAAAATCGAAAATAAAAAACAATTTTAAGAAAAAATTTGATAAGTTATTAGATCCCAATCTTCTTCTTCTTGAGGACACGTCTTGTCTATAGTCGGCAATACATTCGACCAATTGGTGACGAAATGCGCAAAACATGTGTTAATTGGGTTTTACGCGCATTCGTGTCAACAATGCAAACAATTTGAACCAATTTTCAGATAATTTGCGCTAAAATACAAATAAAATAATAAATAAATAATTTTTGCTAAAATGGACGCAATATTTGTAATGATATTTGCGAACAATTCAGACAATAATTAATAATATTATCAGTGTTTGTAACCATTTATTGATTGTCCAGATATATAGTGACAAAATATATCGAAAATTATTTTTTATTCAAATAACGCAAACATTTAATTAAATTTATTAAAAGAAAGACAAGAATTGTAATCAATCGACACGTGACACAATCTCTCTCTCTTCTACTTGACCTTGCTCTTAATTTCACGTGACCTTGACCTTGACCTTGACTATTGTGGAAATTATTTTGAAATAATTAATAAATTTTATATTAAATAAATGTTATTTGAATTTTAGGCACAAATTAATACAATTATTAATAATATTTTCAATTTTAATCAGAATTTTGAACAGAATTTGCGATAAATAATAAAAATCTAATTTTAGGCCAAAATATCAAAATGTTTCGACAATTCTATTCATTATTATTATTATTATTATTATTATTGATATTATGGTCAATAAAATCACCAAGATACATTTTATATAGTCTTAGCTAGGTACATTACTCTCCTCTGTACTTTGGCGATCGTTTCTCCTTAAAAGAGGCCAAACCTTCGATTCGGTCTTTAGTGCCGACAGTCAGTGTATGACAAACGGCTTCGATGGCCAGACCCGACTGGAGGTCAACTTCTGAACCCTTATTAATAGCGAATTTAGCCACTTTGAGCGCAACCGGTCCGTTAACTATCATCTCTTCGGCCAACTTAACTGCCCGTCGATAGGCGGCGTCACCGTTCGGATTCTGTTCGACCGAATAGTTGACAATTCCTGTCTGATAGGCCTGATGTCCATCAATGACTCTTCCGGTAAAAATCAGTTCTTTCGCCAAATGTATTGGAATCAGACGCGACAGACGTTGAGTACCGCCTGACGTCATAGTAGTCATAGCAACCAAACACAACAATTTACAATTATTGCCATAACAACCATTACTATTGGTTACTAACCTGCGCCGGGTATTACTCCGAGTGCGACCTCTACCAGACCCAGTTTGGCGTTAGAAGCGGCGACTCGTAGATCAGTGGCCAAAGCGTACTCAAGACCGCCGCCAATAGCCGCGCCATCTATTGCCGCGATTGTCGGGAACGGGAAGTCATGGATTGCATTCGCAATACTTCGGACTATAATTGAGTTAATAATTGAATTAATGTTTGATTTGAGCTCTGATTGGTTGACATGAGTTGTGACGTCACATACGTTTGGCGACAAAAGGCGGAATCTCCTTCTCGTGCATTGTTGCCCTTTCCTTGAGGTCTGCGCCGGCGCAGAAGATACCCGGAACTACTGATCGGATAATAAGAACTCTCAACTCTTCATCTTTGGTCAATTGGTATAGACTTTCATTGAGTTGTCGCGCCATTCCTCGACTCAAAGAGTTGGCGCCATTCGGTCTGTTTAGTGATAATACCTTAAGAGAGAGAAGAGTTATTGTGATAATATGGAAGTGATGAGGTGATGGTGGTTATGGTGGTAGACATACGACAATTCCCGAGTCAGTTCCGGCCAATTTAGAAGTAAACACTTCGTCATCTCTTTGCGTAAACTATGACGTAATGAGTAATAATATAATTAAATATTATTTCTAATTACGTCACAAATCCTATCAACCAATCAAAAGCTGGATATAATCGGCGACCGATATCTTGCTTCTGATTGGTTGGTTAGTGACTGACCTGAGAAGTACCGATTACTCCCCTCTTCTGCGCGAGATTTAGACAATTTTTAGTTCTGATAAGACATCGAGAAAGCGATTGCAGATTCAGAAGAGAATTCATGTTTTGATCTGCAGAACAATCTTCTGCTTTTCGTTATTATTATATATACTGTATATCTGTTTATCTGTTTATATATATTATATAAGAGGTATGTGTTATAGAGTGTGGAAAACGTAAATCAAATATAAAACGTAATAAATTACGTCAACAATAAAATATAAAATATGACAATAATGGCAATCAAGTGTTTGCGCGATATTCATAAATATTTGTTCGAAAATAGATTTTTTTGTTCGTTTTGTCGCGATTTCGACCAAAATCTTAATTTCGAACGATTTAGTCAATTATCAAGAGATGGCGCCAACAATGAAGAGAAAATTGAATTAATTCTAAGCGAATATGAATTCGAAAAGTATTCGAGTCTTCGCGTGTCGTCAACACTAACTGTCGATCAGATGCGGGATCTGTTGCGCGCGAAAGACGTAAAAGAAAGACAAATAATGTTTCGATACTTCTATAGAAAGGAAAAGAAAAAAGAATTTCAAAAAATTCGTGATTTAGACAAATCGCGTCTCTATTGGCAACAAAAGCATCAAATATACCAACAGAGAGACGGAGAGCGAGAGGGAGAGAGACATTTGGGCATTTGGTCATCAGATGGCGCTTCACTCGAATATGGTTTATGGCATAACTCACTGTTTAGTAAACTATTGCGACCGAGTGTTGTGCGACTGCGCGCTATCCGACAGCGCAACCAATCACAGTTCGCACAGAAACTCGTCATTGATTTGGATTTCGATTCGAATTTGCGATTCAGTGATAGTCGCGCTCTCGTCGAACAGATTCATCGCGCGATCACTGCTAACACTAATAAAGTTATTTATTATTTGTTTTTATTATTTATTATTTATTATTTGTTTTAATTATTTTTATTTGTATTAGTGTTGCGATCCGTTTGACATTAATTTCGTTAATTGCGATCCAAAGTCAGCGATAATGGAATTTCTGCCAAAAAGATTGAATGAGAACTCACGCGCGTTCTCTCACACGTGTCTGTATTTATTGTTATTGTTATATATTGTATAGACTATAATATAAATTAAGTTTCAATTCTTAATCTATTTATATATAATTAATAGTCTATACTATAGTCTACACAATATATAAATAAATTATTACCGAATTTACTCACATTTAACTGCATTTAACTAAATGTGAATTCAAGTAATTTTGATTGACTTAAAAACGAGCGCAACTACTGTATACTCCAATACAATTGCACCCCTTCTGTAAAATTTATATTTAATTGCACGCAATTAAATGTGAGGCAATTCGGTAATAATAATAATATATTAATACTTATTGTTAACGAATGACTGAATTATATTATATTATATTATATTACAGTCGATTCGAAATCATATTTAGATTTATATCCAAAGCGACAATTGGTTTATATAACACAATCTGCGCATAACGTTCTGCGCACCTACAGTCATACCGACACTTATATAGTCGCCGCCCTTAATCATAAGCGCCAATCAGTGGTCGCCACTAAAGCCAAATACGAAAAAATTCGTTCCGCGAGACTACCAATCAGTATATTATTACCCAATTATATATTACCGTAATACCCCACATATAGCGGCATGCCCATATAAAGTGAGGTTGACCTCATGCCGGTATACCGGCATAAGCGAGGAAAAATATGGTTTTTAACAAAAAACTTTAAGTTAAATTTTAAAATTATTTTACAATTAAAATGCAATAATATATCTTAAAGTTAAAATATAATTTTGTGCAAAGTATAAAATAAACTAAATTGAATAAAAAAAATAAAATATTTGATATTGAATGTATTAAAAACATTTAATAAATGAAATAAAAATAAGAACATTTGCAAGGAAATGTTTAATTTTTTAAAATTTTAACTTAAAATTAGACAAAAACAAATGCAATTTAAATAAAAATTAACCCAGATATTAACTTTGCATATAATTATTACAATTAATTAAAAATATTAATTAAATAAAATTTTTGTATTAAAAATTTTTCTCGCTTTCTACCGGCATGCCGGTAGGGATCTTAAAGCCTTTTTAGCAAAAATGATCATCCTCGCTTATACCGGCATGCCGCTATATGTGAGGTATTACGGTATATTATATTATATTAGATGTGATTATATCTGTATATAGAGGAACACGTGAATTGGCGTCAGGGATGCAATCCTAGTCTCGGTATCGATCACCAAGGTAACCAAAAACAAATAATTATAATAATAATAATAATAATAAAGTTTTCATACTTTTAGTTCAGATTCTGAATCAAATGAAGATAAGCGGCGATTGGAAGAACTCTATTGCAGATAATGTACCCAAACATTGGATGAAATCCATTGAAGACATTGCTATTGAAGATGAGTTAAGACGAAAACGATATTCAAGAGAAGAGATTAGAAAAAATCAAAATTAGTATAAAATGTGTTTTAATTATTAGAAAATAAAACAATGAAATGAATAAAAAGTTTTATATAATTATTAATAATTTTATTAAATAATAAATACATTTATAAATCAGTAGTCAATAGATTAATGTATTTATTAAACACTAATACAGATAAAAGTATCCTGGTGATTCATAATTATTATTATAATTATTATTATTATCCTCTTTCGGGCCAACGAAGAGCGCCATCTATTCGTATGACTTCTCCATTAATCATTGGATTCTCAATAATAGTTTGAACTAAAGCCGCGAACTCTTCCGGATATCCGAGTCTTGAAGGACAAGGAGTGGCCAATGATATGAATTCCATTAATTCGGGAGAATCGCAACGAAGAACAAGAGGTGTAGCGAAGAATCCGGCGGCGATTGTATTACAACGAATACCACTTTCCGCCAAATCTCTAGCTATGGGTAAAGTCATTGAATTAATAGCCATTTGTGAAGCGGAGAAACCGGTCTGTCCTTCATGGCCTTCCGTAGATAATATACTCGAAGTATTGACTATAACTCCTCTAATATTACTATTATTTAATTGATTTTTAGCCATAAGTTGTACCGAAAGTCGAATTACATTAAAAGTCGAAAAAACATTTATTTCAAACAAATCATAAAAATCTTGAATTCTTTGCGACTTTTTTGACTCAAAATTATATATTTTAAATGCATTCGAAACTCCCGCGCAATTCACTAATACATCCAATTTAGAGCATTCCTCGAGAGCTCTAACTATCGCCGATTCGTCTCTAATATCTCCTATAATATACACAATAATAGATATAATATATAAATAATAATAAATATATTTTTGAATTACCTTTTAGTGAAATAAAACGATTTTCCGAATTAGCATTTGGTCTAAAAAATAATTGAATTTTAATTATGTTTATAATTAAAATGACGTCATATTACTTGAGATCCAATGAAACAACTTTAAGTCCTTTATCAACGAGTCTATTACAAACAGCCAATCCGAGACCAGATCCGCCACCGGTTACCAAAGCAACCAAACCTTTTAATTGTGTAAACATTTAAATGTCTTTCGGATAATTGATAAACACGTGCGAATATATGGTAAACAAAAGAAAATATTTTTAACACATTTCTACACAAATTACGTCTTTTATTAATAAAATAATAAAAATTTATTCAAATTTAAGATCATTTTTATGTATAATAAAAGAGAGAAATGTGTCATAAATTAGAGAAATAGTAGCGACACATAAGAGACGATATTTAGGCGAAAGATAATGAAAATTAATGGCTTGTATTGGGATATATATAAACCAATCGGCGATACATATTAGCCATAGATTTCCTCTTATATTCTCTAAACTCTTTTTCAATTCTTTTCGCTCTAATTGTCCGACAATTAAGAATATAGAAGAAGTAAATGGCGGACCAATTGCCGCTTCAAATAATAATTTCTTCAAAAGAGATCTATAAATAAATGGCGGATATCTTCGGTCAAGAAATCCGTACCAAAAATGACCGAAAATACCGAAATAAGTTCCGGAGAAACACATTATCACTAAAAACGAAAAAATAATAAATAATTTTCACAAAAATAAAAAATAAATAAAATATAATATAATCTAATAATTGATTATTAATTACGCGTTCTTTTGGTGTTATATCTAATTGATTCTTCATTTATATTACTATTGATTCTCAAAATCTTTTTTTCTATTAATTGCTGTTCAATGACGTCACCGAAACCGAAGAATAGAGTTCCAGTTATTGTATTCGTATAAAAAAGATATTTATTTGAATATAATTTAGAAAATATTGTTTTCACGCGATTTACAAACATTTCTAAACTTTTCAATAGAATTGAATTAATGACGAAATATATTGTTTTCATATATTAGTTATAATTCCTATCAATAGATGGCGAATAAGTAAAACATAATATCTATTAATAATACGTAATATTATATTCGAAAACAAATCAAAACAAAACATGTCTTCAGAAGAAGTGTTCGAAATATCAGACTTTACTACAGCTTCTGATTTCGAACGATTTGTTTCGGCATTCGAACAGATTCTTAGCCAATGGCAGTCGAGTATAACATCAATGGGAGGAGTCGTCGAAAAGAATGAAATAATAAGATTCGGAAAAATCTCTTTTTCTCTTCGAATGTATTCTCGAAATCAAAATCAATTGAATAATAAAGAAAAAGAAGAAGAGATCGAGAGTTCAGAAGTGGTTTGGATGCGATATAACTATGACTTTCCGTCACGTGTTTCACATCCTATTCAGCGTTGGTTTGGTTTGAATACATTTATTATTTTAACTCCAATTGAATCGAATGATAAGAATAAGACTATAAGTAATGACTGCATTATAAACAGTGAAGACAGAGCGCGCGTACTCTTGAGTGCAATTACTATCGCTTTATCCCAATTGACTCAAACTATTGGCTCTTCTATTGCCGTCTTCTGTCAATTGGGTGAACGCATGCGCAGACTCTATACGGGAGTATCGGTGAGTGAGAGTGAGCGCACGTGCTTTGATTCAATCCATTTGCGCGTAACTCCCAAACAGTTTCGTCATTTAACTGGACTTTTGGCTCTTTTTCGCCAAAAATTGGAATTACGTTCGAATTCGCGCGAAATTAAACCAATTCTACTCTCAATTCGATTTACGTATTCTCTTAACCAATGGCCGATCGACTGGACTCTTAACTCCTCCCCCTCTGACGTAACTGCACGCGAAGGGGTGGAGCGATTGGTAGGCGTGGAAAGCGAAGAGCCAATAGCAGAGCTGCAGTTGTGCGTCACGTGGCCTCAACTCTCTGAAGAAGTGGTAATTGATTCGGAAATTCATTCGGATTTAGAGCCGAATTCAGCGCCGAATTGGTCGCTAAGAGTATTAGCGCGAGAATCGCCAAAATGTCCATTAAGTGACTCTTTGATCAGTTTATTGTCTCTAAAGAAGAGTTCGAAAACAAATGAACTTATTTTCGGACAATTAGTGTCAAATGATTCCGATATAAGAAATGCTTTAATAAATAGATTCAGAACCGGAACCGGAAGTACGGAATCGGAAATAAATAATAATTGTATTGAAGAGACGATTAAATTAATATTTAATGAAAATAATAATAAGATATCAAAAGAAAAATCGTTTCCATACATAAAGTCTTCTCCAATTGGTTGCCTCTCGTGGCGGATATGCATAGCTTTGGCGAATATCTATTTCCGGTCACGAGATGTCTCTCAAATGGCGCGGATGTGGCGCCGCGTAGTGGACGAACTGCGCAACTGTTGGGAAGAAATGAAACTTTTTGGTGAATCGCGTCAAACAAATGATCCAATAATTGACTTAAGCGCGAGTTTATTGCATCAGAAATTGCAAATGTTTAGACATTGTATTGAGATTAGGTATTATGACGTCATTACATGATTAGATCACATGACTGCACATGTGATATACTTTTATATATATATATATAATATATAATATATTTGTTATTATATTTAGAATAAAAAACAAATCGGAAGAAGAATTGGAAGAATCGGAAGAATTCTTTGACTGTAATAGTGATGATATAATAGTGTGTGAAGCGGGAGAAGGAAGAGTCGGACCATTAGCTCAATTACATCTATTGAGTGATAAGAATCAGATTCTTTATATTCCCGAAACTCAACATATTTGTCCGATGACTGAAGACATGGTTTTGGATCAATTGGCAGTTCTTCAACAATTGGGTACTTCAGCCGAAAGTGCGAATCTAAGGGCACGTATGCAAAGTGCAAGTCTTGAGTCAGACATAAGTGCTTTTAAATCAGCCAATCCGAGCGCGACTTTTGAAGACTTTATTCGATGGCATTCACCACGAGATTGGAATGACGTCACTAAACAATTAAGTGAACGCTTTGATACGCCCACAAACATGTGGCGCCTCTTGTGGCAAAAGTATGAATTAACTAAACATAAATTATTATTACAGTCCAGGTCCATTTCTATCAAGTGGGTTGGGGAGAAAAATTATATAAAAAAAATTATTTATTAGAAAATATTTACTATTTTTATACAATAATTATTGAAAAAACTAATCAATTTTTAATTGCTTAAGAT
>JAQFXP010001246.1:0-20565 GCA_034693685.1 Belba bartosi
AGGGGATTTTTCCAAAAACGCTCAAAAAACCTATATATTTATGATGAAATTTTGTCTAATTTAACTGGATTTAAACTGGATTTAAACTAAATTTAGTTAAATTAACTAGATTTAAACTGGATTTAGCACTAATTTAGGAAAAATTTCCTAATTTTGGGCAAAAAACCCAAAAACGTAGGGGGGTACCTTTTCGCAGACCAAATGCTAGGGGGGAAATAAATTTAAATTTTCAAAATCAGGGGGGATTTTTGCCTAATCTCCCCCTTCACGATCCCTGTACAAGAGTATATTTTAACTTAAAATTAATTTAAAGGTCAGTTTATTCAAACTATTATTTGTTTAGTTTGAAAAAGGATTACTTATAAAAAGTTAAATATTTTTGTTATTACTATTAGTTTGACTGGTATGATTATTTGTTTTGCAATATTTTAATATTTATTTTATTAATAATTACGAATTAGTTTTAGAGTTTAATATAAACTACTTTCTAAAAATTGATCTGTGAATTGTTTTAATAAGATCAAGTAATTTTTATCTTTTATTAGAAATTAATTCATGAATTGATTTGAGTTAAGATATGTTCCGGGGGTTGTGTTTTAGTTTTGCTCGAAATAAAATATTTTTGATTATGATATTAAAATTTATAATTTTAACAATTAATATTTTAACTTTATTTACGGTAAAAATTTTATACAAAATTTATATAATTATAAATTTTATTATAAATAATTTATATACTATGTTAACTATAATAGTTTTTTTAATGTTAAATTTTATTTAATTTTTCCCATATAAAACAATTAAAATATTATATAATTAAAAATTTTTAACATGCATGTACAGCTTGTAGCATTTAATTTATTTTAATAATATTAATTTAATTTTACAAATTATTATTTTTAATTTACAAATAATTTATCTTTTTAGAGATTGCGCTCAATTTATCTCATTTGAAAATATTTTTAAATAAAAACCAAAAAAATATTCAAAAAGTTTAATCAATTCTATCACCTTTGGGAAATAAGTTCAAGCTAAAAAATAAGAAAAGTAAAATGGATTTGAATGCAAGTTTACAAATTTCAAGTCAAATCATAGCTGGAATGAATCAAACTTCAGAACCTAATACTCTGAATGAAACCGCTTTTCAAGTCTTCACTGCAAACAAAGACAACATTTTTGACGCTATTTCGGTTAAAGTCTTTCTATTTCTTATCTATTCGTTTGTATTCATCGTTTGCTTTATTGGTGAGTCAATTGAAAAAATATTTTAAAATTGATTTTATTTTATCTTTATAATCAAGCTTAAAATAGCTATAAATAGCATTTTTAATTTAAAATTATACGATGCGCAGTTTTTGAAACTTATATTTAAAAATTATAGCTTAAGTCTAAAAGTTATTTTTATTTTAATATATTTTATAAGTTTTTTATCATTAAGTTTAATAGTATTTTAAAATTCAATAAGTGTAAAAATTTAGTTAAATATAAGAAAAAATCTGCATTAGTGCTCAAATTTAAAAAATGGAAAATAATATAAATGTTTTCCTATTAAAACTTATTAAATGTAATTTACAGGTAATGTATTTTTATGCAAATACAGTCAAAGCTATTTATAATAAACTAATTTTTTATAAATAAAAATTGGTTACAAAAACTATGTTTTTAAATTAAATATAATACAGTTAAAAATATATTTTTTATAACAAGCAAATTTGATGATTACAACCAGTTTTTTGTAAGTGGTTAGTACTGTATATAAATATAAATTTTTAATTTGAATTATTCGTTCAGTCTATTTGATAATCTAAAACTATTTACTAATAAAATAATAAATACAAATATTTTAAAAATTTAAAAACTTTAAAATGCAAAGAATTTTTTATTTGCTATTTAATCAAGCAGAAAATAATTGTTTACTATTTCCTTAAACATAAATTTTCTTTCTTTTTTTATTCTTTATTTTTTAATAATTCAAAAACAATAATAAATATTTTATTCAAACAAAATGCATCTTACTAAAAAATTTGTTGCATTTTATAGTATTCAATTTATAAAATGAATAAATCAATTTAGTAGAGCATTAATAAATATTTTAAAAGAAAATGGAAAATATGATTTTGATGCATTTAAAAAATTTAAAAATTTCAAACATTTTGAAACTAAAATTAAATACTTTTAAACAGAAAATGAAATGGGAGAATTAAAAAATATTTTTAATTTTGAAAATTAGCATTTATTTTTCCTGTCAAAGGCCAAAGGTCGCTGGTAAATTGTTTTAGACTTTTTTAATAAATTTGAAAAATTTTCTTCAATTTTTTAATAAATCGGATTTAAATCTGATTTAACTAGCTATATATTAACAAGTTATTTATATCAAGATAAATATAAAAAATTAAAAATATGTGATTTAGCTTGTCAATATCGAATTAACAGCCAGATCAAATGAAAAGCTAAACAAAAAAAAATTACACAAATTTGATAGAAAAACTTAATATTTTTATCAAGGTTATTTTGTTTACAAATTGTATCAAAGCAATTGCAATTTTCAAAAGTTTATAATTGTTAAAGATATAAATAAAAAACTAATTTGCTTCAACATAAGTTGTAATTATATTAAATTTTTACTTATTTGAAATACATTTTTAGGTTAATTATATAATGTGTTTATAGTTTGATATTTACAACTATTTCTTACTACATTTATTATTTTTGCGTTTGAAGGACTCTATTAATCACAATATCTACACTAAGGTCAAATTATATAAGTTTTTCTTTAATATAAACACATTTGGTTATAATCACTGTATTTGTAAAGCACTAGAGCATAGATGCCTAAACAATTTTGGCTTGTAAGATTAATGTAGATGGCATATGTAGTGTTATTTCATTTATTTGTATTCAATCAAATATATAGTTACTAATTATCTTATAAAACCGTTAATTGTTCTATAAAGTAATGTAAAGTTATATGTTTACTATATATTAAAATGTGTAATGCTTTATGTGTAGTGAATGTCAACTACAGTTTTCATGTTTTGCATTAAAGCTTAACTTCAGATTTAAATTTTTATTTAGATTCTTGGGCATTTAAGCGCTAGAGGTTTTTATAAGTCCTCTAATCTGTTTATTATACATATATAATAACTTAATTTGCTATTCACCAACTTAGTAATTATATAATTAAGGTATAATATGTTTTAATTTAAAAAATTAATTTATAACCAGGTGTTAAAACAATTATTATTGCAACATAGTAAAGTAAGAAGATCTTTTATGACAATCTTAAATTTATTTTTAGACTAATTATATTAAAATAATATTTGGAAAATATTTATATAAAATAATTTAAATAAGATTTTTACTTAAAAATAAGTTATATTAAGTTAAAATTACAAATAATAATATTAGAATAAATAATATTAAAACTGTTTTAAACAAATAAACTTGATTAAAAAATCAATAACGTTTTTCAAATAGAATAAATGTTTAATTCTAAAAATAAACCAAATACAATAAATGCGGATATTATTTAGTGAAAAAATATTTGATCAACAAGATAAATAAAAAATAATCTATTAATTATTGTCATAAAAACCAAATTTAATGGATTGATTTTCAATTATAAATATATTAGCGCCATAAAAGTTTTACTAGTTTAATGAATTTGTTATGAATGTATTATTTAATTAACAAATAAAGCAAATACTTTAAATAATTCAAGAAATGCATAAATATGCAAATTTTAATTATGTGTTCAAAATAAAAGTAATTTTAATTAAATAATTGAAAAATTTTTGTTTTAGGCATTTTTCTTAAAATATTAATTGAAGCATAAATTTTAAAAACTGAAAAATAGACATATAATTAAAAAAATTATGTAAAAAGACTATTTTGCTATAAACTATTTTATATTAAAAGAATTGTTATATTAATAGGTAAAACCGAATGTAATTTTCGATTTAAATTTAACTGTAATTAAATTAATTACAATTTTATTTTTGAAAAATTTAAGTTAGCCATTTTATAGCAACACTTTTTTACTTATAAGCAAAATAAGATATTTAAAAATGTTTTTTTTAATTAGTTAAAACCAACTTTAAAATATGTTACAAATTATTGATATTAATAGTGTTGTACAAAATTTATTTATTTGTTATAGTTTATAAATTGCATAATAAAAATGAATTTTTAACACATTTTTAATATGGTTTCAATTAACTATAATGAGAATTTAAAATATCTTATTTTATTCATAAGTAAAAAATTATTTAGTTTAGCAAAACGTGATTAATACAATAGTTATGCAAAATTATATGGACTATAAAAGTGTTTTATACATTTTTCTTCTAACCCTTATAATTTGAAAATATATTGAAAATAACTAAAATTGCATTTCTCAAATACATAAATTAAATGTGAATTTAACCACAATAGAGTTGATGAATAAAGTTTATATTTTAATAACCAGATCTATAAAAGTGTTGTTATAAAATGGCTAGCTTAAATTTTTCAAAAATAAAATTGTAATTAAATAAATTACATTTAAATTTGAATCGGAAATTACTTTCGGTTTCACCTAATACATTAAATATTAATAAAAAACAATTTAAAATAATATTAAAATTTTTAAAAATTAAATAAGAATATTTTTCTGCTAGGCAATTCGCTGGTAATTGCAGTACTGGCACTAAACCGGGAAACCCAAACGGCAACAAATTTTTTCCTGTTAAACCTAGCGATTGCCGACCTATGTGTGGCCCTATTCTGTGTCTATCAGAACCTTTCGATCTATATCTTCAGTGAATGGAGTTTCGGTGATCTCTTGTGTCGAATGTATCACTTCATACACGCATTGAGTTATACGGCGTCCGTCTATATACTGGTCGTCATATCAATTGAGCGCTACTTAGCATTAGTTTATCCATTGCTCGCCCGAAGACTACTCACCATGAAAAAACTGAAGATCACGATTAGCATAGTTTGGATTTTGTCAGCAATATGCTGTGCACCCAGGTTTATTATATTTGGCTCGCATAAAATTAATTTGGGATTAGGTAATTATGGTTAATTTTATTGCTAATTCAATTAAATTTATAAATTATTTATTCAATCTAGTTTAATTTATGCATATTGATTTTACAAATTTAATTTGCATATAAATTAAAAAATTAATAATTATTTAATATAGAAGTTAATTATTTTCTGTTTTATTTCTAATTTAAATTTGTTCATTTTATTTTTTTAGCTTAGATTGAAATTTTTAAACTAGTTTATCATACTAGATTTTAGAAAACAAATAAAATATTATTTAAAAAAAATAACCAGATGCATTATCTTCTATACAAACGTTAAATCTATTTTTAAAATGTTTTTAAATTGATTTTTTAAAAACAAATCAATAAAACAAATCTAAACTGTTTTAATAATTTTGATTTATTTCCTTTGTTTGCAAAATTTATATTTTATGCATATTTTATTGCATGCCAAAATAATCAATCCATTGAAAGCAATTTTTACTTTTACTTACTGTATATTGGATAATAAATTATAATTTCCGGGTATAAAATTGCTCAGAATAATTTGAGTTTTATTTATGAAGTTTTTGCGTGGGATTTTTAAAAATTGACATAATTGTTAAATTGTCTATTTATAAAAATATTAATAATTTATGCCAATAACAAACAAGCATTATATAAAAGTATTAAATAATTTTATTTATTTCCAATTTTTTGTTGTTTTAAAAAGCAATTAATTATTTTATTATTTCTAGCAATTAAATTACTACATTGTTTATAAATTATAACAATATTAATATTAATATTATTCTATATAATCTATTAAATTATTAAAAATAAAAATTTATTTTACAAAAATTTAGCACAATTATCTAAGTTTTGGTTAATACTTAAGAGAACACATTATTATAAATCTCAGAAAAAAATCTACGACTTTAACTAATACACTTTACAACTTTAATTAATTAGAAACTTGTAACATATTGAAACATTTTCAAAGACTGTTTGTCTTTTATATAAACTAATCTTTTCTATACTAAAAACTAGTAATGCGTTCATCAATGCAGTCGAGCGAATGCGATGGACTGAGTATTTCGAAAACTGCTTATGTTTTGTTTACTTTAAATTATTTAGGTTTTTATTTTATTTATCTAATTTTTTAGCAGGCCACAATATTTTTGATAAGTAAATACAATTATAACTTAAAGTATTTTAAAATCAAAAACATACCTATAATATTAGATAGTTATTGAATTACTCTCTGTCAACACATTCGCTCGACTTTATTGGCAAACGCATTACTAGTGATTAGTATAGATCGGATTTGTTGATAAAAGACACGAATTTTTTGAAACTGTTTAATACACAATATAAATTTGATTTTAGCAAATTGAATTATAGAAAAACTCGATTATAGCTCGGCAATGTTAATACCCCGGACAGAAAGGTGCTAAACTCAATTATAGCAAAACTCAATTTTATTAATAATTTTTCAATGCAACAACACTTGCTAAATTTGCATTTATACTGTGTTACTAGTGTTAAATATATTTCTAAAAATTAAATTTTATAAATTAACAGGTAGCAGAACCTTGTGCATTCTAAAACTTAAAATGTACAATGTCAAAATGTATGACGTCATCTACATTGGACTCTGTTTTATTTTGCCACTTATTATAATATCGGTATTATATCTAAAAGTTTGTCATCATTTATGGACGTCACCATTGCCTGGTTATACACTGACTGCTAATCGAGCTAGTACGACTTTAAATAGCAATAGCAATACAAATAATTGCAGTTGTATTTGTGCTGGCTCTAACAATACAACTGAAAGCTCATATACTATATCATCCAGCAACTTACTTATTGAACGGCGTAAAAAAGTTATCAAGTTACTAATTACAATTGTACTAGCATTTGCACTGTTTAGCGCGCCGTTTCATATCAGAAAATTAGCCCAGCACTTTATTAAATCATATAGAGTGGGCTCGGATGGCGCAAACATATTTACAATATTTACAACCTTGCTACTATATTTAAATTCTGGAGTTAATCCATTAATATACTTAATATTTTCAGTAAGATTGCGTCGACTTATGATTGACGCTATTATTAAATTATTAAACAAAACGAAACTTTTTTCAAGTTTTCGGCGTTTAATTAATTATCACGTTTGTACAAGTAATCCATTGTTGCATGTTAACACTTGCGATACTAATCGCATTAGTTCACATAATATTATTGTTTCACAAAGCTCAACTGATAAAAGCATTTCAAAACAGACTGATGTATAGTTTATTATAAATTATTAACAAAAAAATTTATTTTATACTGTAATTACTCCTATTTGTAGCTAACTGTGCATGGAGGTCTAATGTAGCATTTTTAAAAATATACGATGTCTTAACAATTAATGTCATATAAAATTTAATCCGGATTAACATAAATAATGATATGTTAAAACACTTTAATTTGCATAATTTTATGATTTTAATATTTTAATTTATTTTGCCACTCTAAATTCTTAAACACATTTAAGTACAAATTAGAGTTAATTAAACTTGCTAAACCTTTATGTTATAATGTTTTAAAATGTCAATTTAATAAATGATTGTAAAATATTTAACCTATTTAAATATTGTTTAATAAAAATTATTAATTAATTATTGTATACTATTCTAAAATATATTTGGATATATTGTATCTTGTTTATATTTAAATTAAAATTTAATTAATAAACAATAAATTTAAAATTATTCTTAAATATAAATTATTTTTAAAATTAAAATATTTGTTAAAATACAGTTTGATTATTAAGTAAGCAGCTATTAGAATACAGTAGAAAAAATAGTAAAATTTATGAATTAAAATTAACAAAGCAGATTTGACAAATTTGATGAATAGAGTTAAGTTAAAAGTGTTGTATAGAGTTGTTTAGAGTGATGCCTAGAAATAAGTAGTAATCGCACTGAATGTTGAGTCCAAATGCCAATACAGTTTACGATTACATTTTGATTATTTGAATTTTAAGCTAATTTTCTTTATGAAAATATTTATGAAAACGTAAATCAATTGCACAATAACTTCAAAAGTTGGCTTGTTAATATTTATGATAGTTATTATCTACTGTATAACGAAGTTTCAATAGGTCTAAACCAATGCTATTTTTAGTATCAATACTTGTTATACAATATCAGTAAATTACATATACATTCAAACCTCTTAAGATTAAGTTCTTCTGTAATAAACATATTTTTATAAAAACTTTTTACTGATTAAATATCATATATTTGGTTTCAATAAATACTGTATGAAAAGAAAACATTTTTATAATTGTAATAATAGTTTTATCTTTCTTGTTTACAATTTATAGATCAGGGATTCAGAAGGTCGAATGATCCAAGGGGAGGATCAGGGTGGGGATTTTCTAAAAAAAAATTGGGCAAAAACCTAGGGGAAATCAGGGATGGATTTTTTAAAAAACGCTCAAAAAACCCATATATTTATAATGA
Source organism: Belba bartosi (assembly GCA_034693685.1). Classification (NCBI taxonomy): domain Eukaryota; kingdom Metazoa; phylum Arthropoda; class Arachnida; order Sarcoptiformes; family Damaeidae; genus Belba; species Belba bartosi. The sequence continues at coordinate 8,531 of JAQFXP010001246.1, forward strand.
AATGTTCATTAAATTAACTGGATTTAAACCGGATTTAGTACCAATTTAGAGAAAATTAGCTAATATTTGTTAAAAACCCGAAAAATTTGCCGGCCGCCGATGGCGGCCGGCAAAAAGTCGAGGGGAGGGGTTACTTTTTGCGAACCAAATGCTAAAGGGGATAAATCCCAATTTTCAAAATCAGGGGAGATTTTTGGCTAATCCCTCCTTCTGAATGTCTGGTATAGATATAATTTAGTAAATTTCAATTATTTTTAATATGTTTATTTACCATATAAAAAGCAATCAGGTTTTAGTTTTATTAACATTATAGTCATAAATCATTCTAAATGCACTCATTGGCGGCTCATATATTTTTTACTTTAGTTAACAATGTAGCAATGAAATTTCTTAACGCTGTGAACAAGAACTTATTATAAGTGTTAGCTAATTTTAAAAAATTGAACAATTTTGTGACTGAACATTTTCCCAAGTTTGCTTTTAAAATTAATTGCTAAATAGTAATAGGTGCAAAAATTTTTATGTTATCTATTATTAAAGACAGATTGGCCGATCCAGGAAGAATCAGGAAAGAGATATTTCCCAAAATTCTAAGCAAAAACATAGTGGGGGAAGGGGAAATATCAGGAAAGGGATTTTTTCAAAAACGCTTAAAACCCATATGTTTATAATAAAATTTTACTTAATTTAACCGAATTTAAATAGTATTTCACATTCATTTAGAAAAAAAATTTGATTTTGATCAAAATACCAAAAATATTATGTGAAAAGTCAGGGTTTACGTTTTTGCAAACTAAATGCTAAATGATGGATGGATAAATGCAAAATTTTAAAATTAAGGGTATTTTTGACTGAAACCCCCTTTACAATCCCTGATTAAAGAACATACTTTAATTGACCAAGCAAAAATACAAATTAATAAACATTATTATTATTACTTGATCAGTTTCCGATTAAGTTGTAGTCTGAATTAAAAATTGTAATTTTAAACACTAATTAATTAAGAAAAATGGTTTTTAATATTTTGTATTTTTGTCTGGTAAATCTAAATATGTTTTCTAATATTTGTCAATATTAAAATTTTTTGCACTTACCACTATTTTGCAATTAATTTTTAAAAACAAATTTGGAAAAATGTCTTTTTGGAAAAATGTATCTACAGTATTAGAAATTTTAACTATATTCAATTATTTTACGTATGTATATTTTACTTGGTGCATTTCTTGCTTTATATGTTTTTTATATTTTTTTATTAAATATTATTGCGTTTTTAAATAATATAAATAATAAATAAAATAATTTAATATAAAATAAACTAATAATTAAACAATTTTTTATAAATTCAAATAAAAGTGCAAAGCATTTATAACTAAATAAATTAAAACTGTATGTTTGTTAATAAATAATTATTACATTTAATTATAAATAAAAATTTACTAAATAAAAAATATTGGACTTTAAATAAATTAATTTTTTAAATATTTAATTTAATAAATTATAATTTGTAATTAATACTATATTTCTACCAAGTAGAGATAAACCGGTATTATGTTAATTATTTAAAGATACAACTTAAAATAGGGATTTGTTAAATTAAGTTAGCTATTTAAAAACCACATTTTATAAAATTTATTACCGGTATTAATTCTAGTTGTTTAATGTTTAGTAAAATATTTTTATTGTATTAAAATATTTAAAAAAGTAAAATAGTATATGTATTAATTAGTGCTATGTTGATTTTTGCTTGAGCACATAAAATTTTATTTTAAACAGCTATTATAGAGATATTTTATTTGTTTAATTTTTATGTGATTATTCTTTTCAAAATTAATTATTTATCATAAAATGACTATGTTGATTCACTATAAACTTTATAATCATTATAAATTTACATAAAATTTATTATTATATTTTTAATTACAATTAAAATTAAAATAATAAAATAGTAAAAAATTTGATATTTGATATTATTTATAGTGATAGATTTATTATTTGATATTTTACTGTAATATATATTTTTTAAAAATAAAAACATAATAATGCTTTTATTTTGTACAAAATTCTGCGTATTTTAATTTAGATTATTTATATAATATACAATTTCTCGGAATTGTTTTTAATATTACTAATAATCAATGATTATAACAAAAATACAATTTAAATTATTTTATCATAAACAAGACAATTTACTATAAAAATGCATTATATATAAGTAAAGCTAAAATAATTTTTTTGATTAAATTGATTACTTTTAAAAAATGTTTTATTTTGAATTCATAAAAGTCAATTTTATCTCTTATAAGAACAGACTTGTTAAATGCTAAAATATTTTAAACTTTTAATTTTTACTTTAACTTCCTAAAAACTTTATTTTTAATGAAATTTAAAGTCTAGATAAAAAAGAATTATATATAAATAAACGATTATTAGAAAGCTAAATTAAAAATTTTAATTTTTATAAAATGTTTAAAAATTTTATTTTTGTAATTTAACAAATCTTTAAATGTTTTTCTTTTTATCATTTTAATTTTATTAAAGTATTAATTAAAACAAAAAATTTAATAAATAATTTAGTAATGTACTGTAACACTTTTTTGAAAAATGTTAATAGTCATTTTAATTTTATTCAAAAATTATTTTTTGACTTTGCCAAATGATTAAAAATTTTGTTATACAGTATAGTTTGAAAATATTAAACAAAAAAATATAATAAAAAAATATTATGAATATAATTAAAATATAAAGAAAATTAAATCGTAGATTATGTATAGTCAATTACTAGCTAAATTTTGGCATTAGTTAAAAAGGAATATGTTTTTTTTCTAGCTGGTTTTTATTTATTAATCCTGCATATATATTAATTATATAAATTAACACTAGATATATATATATAAATCTAAAAACATATATAACTAAAGCTTAAAATATATTTAAAACACATAAAGATATAAACAAAATAAATCAAACATGCATACTATAATGCAATAAAATAAAAAATTAAAAGTTGGAATCTTGTATTACAAACAAAAAAACAAAATTAATTGAAAACAAAAGCTTTGTTTTTTTTATGTCAAGTTTAAACTAGTTCAATCTTGCTAAATAATGTCAACCTTGTACAAAATACAACAGGTCTACCGGTAAAATGGTTTAAAAGCTTTTAGCTATTTTTAAATTTTTAAAAAATAAGCTGATTTTTTCAATATTTTTTATTTGAAAAATATATTTAATTTTTTTTTTAAATTCTCAGTCTACTTTCTTGTGTTTATTTTTTTAAATTTTTATCTTAAACAGCATAATAAAATTTTAAAACTTTGCAATATTATAAAAGAATTTTATATTACGCAAGGTAGAACATGGAAATATTTTATATTGTACAAATTTAGAAAAGTTTTATTAAAAACATTTTTTATAATCTATAATTAATAAAATAGTCGTATTAATTTAAATTATAAAAAAGATTAAAATATCAAAATTTAATGCCGCTAACTGTAAGAAAAAATGTAAAAATCTTAAAATCTGTAAATTATTTAATAGTTTGCAATGAGAATTCTAATAATTAAAAAATATTTTTTGTATTTAAAATAAATAATTAAACTAAAAATTATTTATATATTAATATATATCAAAAATTATATATATTAAAAACAAGAATTACTTTTTGTGATAATAACATGTTTTGTATCAAATAGTTTTTTAAAAATATTTTTCCATCAAGTAAATATCAAAATTATAATTATATTAATGAAAATCTTAAGAAATGTCAAATATATTTGTATAAAAAATATTGAAATATTTACAAAACACTGTATAATTAAGAATATAACAAATTTATAATTTTAGTCTTTTTATAGATCTAATAAAAGTTATTTTTATTATAACATATATTATTTGAATATAATTTATAAATTAAAAAATATTTATTGCTAACATAAATATTAACATATTACGTTATTATCAATTGAAATATAAATAACAAAATATTAAATTAAAAAAATTTATTTGATTTTTATATTTAATTAATATATTTTAGCAAAATTCTGTAAATTGGAAACATTTTAATCTTGTAAAATATGTACAGTATTTAAATAAAAATTTTTTTTAAATTGGTATTTAATTTTTAACGTTTTGTTTGGTAAAATTGATTAAATAATTTGTCTAACTAAATTATTAAATCTATTAAATTAATTAATGCATTTATTATTTTAAAATAATATTTTAAATAATGAAAAAATATTAATTATAAAAACATATAAGTTATTTATTATTGATTTATTCAAAACTTATAATAAAAATGTTATATAAATATTTTAAAATTTCATTAAATTGTTGTCAACAATAAAATATATAAGTATGATTAATATTTTACAAAAACATTTTAAAAATTAATAAAAAAAATTTATATAAACAAAACAATTTTTTAAAATAAAAAATTCAAAGATATTTTATATTTTATCAGATTTATAATTTATCTTATTTAAGAATTTATTTTTACGGAAATAAATATTTTAGTTTAAAACTTATTTAAAATAGAATTATTTTAAATTATTAAAAAATATATCTAGTATATTTTGAGAAATTCGTTCAAACAAAAAAAAACAAATAGTTTTTGGGCTTATTATGTCTATTGATTTTGAAATAATGTTAAAAAATAAATTGACAACAAATAAGTTTTGCGTCCAATTTATTTTCTAACTAATAGAAATTTTCTGAATAAATAATCAATAAATAAGATTTTCTTTAGCAGACTCATTATTAATAAACTTATTAATTTATCTTGAGTGCTTTTTATTTGTTTTTTGCTTTAAGAAACCTGATTCCTGTTTTAGGAACATACAAAAAATGCTCAAGCTAATTATATTAGTTTTAGCCATAACTGGAGGCGTTAGAGAATTTTTGTCTGTAAAGTCATATTGGTAATAATAAGATATTGGTTTTATGGTTAAGTGGCATGATGACAACTATTCTAAATAACTAACATAATTTTAGAGCAAAATGAATTAAATAATAATTGTTTGGTTAAATGGTAAACACTTTACTTATAATTTATAAAGAAATCTTAGATTACAATGCATAAACAACAAAGCCAAAAAAGCCTCCTAATGCCCCCAGTTGCTGCCAATGTAGCATTTACGGCAAATCATAAGAGTTTTAGATATAAAATTGTTAATATAAATTTACGGTTTATTGACTGAAAATGGGAAAACTCTTACATAATTAAATGTTAATAATAATAAAATAATGTATTGATTGCTAAATGGTAAATCCTAATTTATAAAATTGTTGATAAAATTAGTATATTAACCTAAAATCGATGTAGCTCAAAGTAGCCTTCCAGTTTTGAGATAGATTGTCCGGGTAAAAATTAGTAAATTTCTACATTTTAATATTAGTATTTTAAGTGCATTAAAAAGTAATATTATATTTATATTTGTCTAGGGCAAAAATCATTAAAAGTTGTCTAGTGTAACTTGATATATTAAATTTAATTTTTTAATGTATTACCAGGAAATTTGTGCAACTTAAAATATTAGATGGTTAGCATAAAAATAAACTGCTAGTAAAAATTTTAAATTATTTTTGTTTGAGATTTTAGTTTAAAGAAAGACACTATTTTAGGTGCAAACTAGCTTAGTATAAAATATTTATTTTTTAAATAAAAAACATATTAATTACAAAATGCCATATTTTGTAAAATTTAGATTTATTTGTTAAGATTGGATGTTAAATTTAACGATATATTGGTTTAATTTAAGGATTTATTAAAAGGTATTTAAATAATTAAATTAAGATTAAAGATAGTTTAAAAGTAGATTTAATTTAAAAATATAGCAAATGCAATTAAAATAGCAGGATCAAAATTAATTGTATATAGAAAATCAAACAAATAAAATCTAGCAAGTTTTAATAAATTTATTATGTATCAAGATTATATTGTTTTATTTTAATTTATTTATTGTGATTTTTAAATAAATATTTTATAAATTTGTAAAATTTATTAATATTTTTTAAACTTAAAATTAATTACATATTAGTAAGCACATTTAATATATATAATAATATATATATATGTATTTTATTATTTCACATTTTTATTATATTAATATGTAAAACAATAACACTAAACAAACTAATAGTAATTTAAGCAGAGTTGTGTTCTGCATTCATAATAAGAATAAACAATGGTACAAAATAATAATGCATTTGTTATCTTGCTACAACTTATACTAAAACTAAGTAGCCTGTAAACTTTAATTTGGTCAATAAATTGCGGTTGGTTGAAAACGAGAATGAGATTGAATTTGGTTTAATTGTGTAGGTTTGGCTTCAATAAATTAAATTGTGTTTATGTTTAGTTTAATTAGCAATAGAGTTTAATTAAATTTGGTTTAAATATCAAGTCTATTTTTGCTTTGAATACTTGAGTTTTTGTATAGATTAAATGGTATAAAAATTCATAGAATAAACGAAATTTTGTTGTATTTAACTAATTGTTAAATAAATGTATAAAATGTTTATGTTTTTAATTGCATAAATTTTACAAAATTTAAATTGACATGTTTTAAAATTTTATCGTAACAACGCAAGGCATGCTAACTTTTTATTAAAGACATTACTAATTAATATGCATGTAAAAAACAACATTTTTGTAATCATGGTACTCTCCTAGACAAAAGTACTAAAAATATGTACCGTAGTTAATTTAATAAAAAAATAGTAATTTTGTTGTTGAGAATCTAGAAATTAATTTTAGCAATTATATAATTTTTAATTAAACATATTAATATAATTAGTAATTGAATAAATAAATTTATTGATGCTTATTACTAATGTTTTGTCAAATCCTCTAATTATAAGCAATTATTAGACTTTTTGAATAGTCGGCACTTTTTAATAATCTTTGAGTCTTTTTATTATATAAATTTTTATAACAGTTTTCTGAAATCTTAGTTATAAAAATTTCTACTTCCTACTTATCTATTGTGTTTTAATTAATTTTTAGAATAAATTTTAGTATTGTTGGAATATGTCTTTTTGATCGAATTTAATCCGATTCTTATTATTATATAAATACTTTTCTAATCTTTTTAGTCTTTATAATAAAGTATACAAAATTATTATTGATTTGTTTAAAATACAGCAAAAAATAAAATTTTCTTTGTTAAATAATTTATTATGTGCAGTTTATGATAAATTTTGTAACTTATCTATTTCTAAATTAATGAGCAAATTATTATTTATTAAAATTTTCTAATAAATAATTATTTCAATTATTTTTTAGTTAAAAAATTTTTTTGAGAATAATAATTATAAATTGGAACATTATAGTTATAGAACATAGATTTATATAATAAATAATTTAAATATTTTTTAATTATGCAATTATTTATTTTATTTATTTCCACAAGTTAAAAAAGTTCAATTTTCTACCCATTTTTCTCTCGATTTAATTTAGTTTTATAATGTAATTAACTTATTTGAAAATTTAACTCAAATAATATGTTTTTTTATCAGAGATTGAGAAGGGGGAGATCAGTTAAAAATTTGCATTGATTTTGAAAATTTGAAATTATCTCATTCCCGTAGCATTTGGGGAATTTACCTCATTCCCCACCCTCGACCAAAATTATCTGGTTTTTTGATCAAAATTAGAAAATTTGTTTCAAATTGGTGCTAAATCTAGTTTAAATTTAAATAAATTAACTAAATTTAGTTTAAATCCAGTTAAATTAAGAAAAATTTTATTATAAATATTTAGGTTTTTTGAGCGTTTTTTTTAAAGATCTCTCCCTTAATTCCACCAACTCTAGATTGGCCGATTTTCTCAATCTCTTTTTTTTAATTAAAACCTATCATTCAATTTTAAAATAGTTATTGCATTATCAGTTAAAACATGTTTTTGTGTCATTTAAATAAACACAAGTTAAATATATACAGTAATACCCCACATATTGCGGCATGCCGGTATAAGCAAGAATGACCATTTTTGCTAAAAATCTCTAAGGTCCATACCGGCATGCCGGTATAAAACGCGAAAAATGTTTAGTATAAAAATTTTATTTAATTTGGATTTTTAATTAATTGAAATAATTAGATTCAAAGTTAATAAATGGGTTAAATTGCTATTTGTTTTTGTCTAATTTTAAGTTAAAATTAAAAAACTAAACATTTTCCTGCAAATTTTCTTATTTTTATTTAATTTATTAAATGTTTTTAATACATTTAATATAAAATATTTTATTTTTTTTATTTTAAACTTTGTACAACATTATATTTTTATTTTAAGATATATTATTGCATTTTAATTGTAAAATAATTTCAAAATTCATGTTAAAGTCATTTGTTAAACACCGTATTTTTTCCTTGCTTATATTGGCATAAGGTCAATTTCACTTTATATCGGCATGCAGCTATATGTGGAATATTACGGTAATAGAATATTAATATATTTTATTTTATTGTGCTTAATTACAAATTTTTATTTATCCTTAACCTATTTTATATACTTTTTGTTGAATACCCAATCAAATACTTTATTTATAACTGGCTAAATTTTTATAAATATATAATTTAATTTTGATAAATTCAATTAAATATTTGCTCTAATAATTTTAAATTATATATTTAAACTTTTTGATATTTAACTTAAATAACTATTTAGATAATCACTTAAACAAATCTTAAAACACATTAAATATAAATAACTAACAAGCATGTTTTCAATTATTGTAGTTAAAATTGTGTCAACAATTTAAGTAATTTAATTAATGTTTTGTAAATACCCTAGGCAAAATAATTAATATTTGTTGTAAAATTATAAGCAACTATTTGAGTTTCATATTAAATGTATAATTTTTAATTTAATTAAAACTTTTAAAAAATTTTAATTTTTGCTTTTCTAGAGAATCCGGGTTATTAATTACAAATAAGAAATTCTTTATAAAAGCTATAAAATAAAATTTGAAATAAAATTTTAAATATTTAATTAAATTCCATTTCAATTGTGAAATAAAGATAAGCTTTAAAAATAAAAATTTATAAAATAAACTTGGATGCTATTTTAATACCGAATAAAGCTATAGCTGGATTCAATCAGACGTCAGAATCTAATACTCTAAATGAAACTGCATTTCAAGTCTTCACTGCAAACATAAACAACATTTTTGACGCAATTTCGGTTAAAGTCTTTTTATTTCTTATCTAAATTATTTGTTTGTATTTATCGTATGCTTTGTTTGTAAGTCGATTGAAAATTTAAATTATATTTTATTACGTTATGATAACCAATGCTTGAAATGTATAAAACTTATTCTAGATTAAAAATTAAATTTACCTATAAATACAATTTTTTAAAATTTTAATTTTAAATTTTTACACTTCAATATAATTTATAAATTTATTTATAATTTTAAATTTAAAAATCTTAATAATATTAAATAAAATTTTGAATAAATTTTCGAATAACAAAATTATAATTGTTACAAATGGTACTAAATATTTTGGTATTTTGAAAATAGTTTATTTTTATTTAAAAAAATACAATCAAATGTAATTATAATAAACTTACATTTATAAAACACCTGACTATACAAACATTTAATAACAAGCAATTTTGATAAAACAAAACTGTCAAAATCCTCTTATAAAAAGTTATGATTATATAAACATAATTTTTAACTTAATGTTATTTTGCTTTGAGCGTTTAATACTTTAAAACAAAAAATAAAATTAATTTTTAAGTTAAAAATTTTTAAAATGCACAAAAATATGTTTTTGAAATTTAATCATGCATTAAATCTTAAATAAAATATTTTATATTACAAATTGTGAATTTTAGCAAAATATTTTAATTAAAATTTTATTATAAACTTTTATTATTTTGCAATTTTTATTATTTATAAAACCATATTAGTTGTATGAATAATACAAAGTTTCGGATAAAAACTCTAAAAAATAATAATTAGTAATAAAAATAAAATATTGCTTTTAAAAATGTAGTAAGATCCGGGTTTTAAATATTTAGACAATTAATGTGGATTATAACTTTGAGGAATTTTTTAATGCCCAAAAAATCTATATAAAAATTATGCAATCTAGATAAACTAAATTACAGTAATTGAACTAAACTTAGCTCATTTAACTAAATTTTAATTAAATTAAACACTAATTAAAAAAATTATTAAATTTTTTTAAATAAGAAACTCATTTAGCGGTTAATAAAACGTCAATGGAATATTTTTGGGTTAAATTGCAGGGTAATAATTATGCATATCTTTACTTCTGATATCTAAATTATACTGTACGTTTATTCTTGACACATGCTAAATTTCAAACACAATAATATTCAATCGTATTTAATTTAAAATTTGTAAAAATTATTTTTAAATTTAACTATTTATTAAACTTTTGTTTTTGTTATGAGAGAACTTATTAAACTAACTTTTAGTTTTTTCTTAAATTTTTGTGTTGAGTTATCAAAACACTTTAAAATTATTCAAGTTAGTTTTAAAAAAATTTTATGTAGAAAAATATAAAAACTTTTATTTTAATTATTAAATATATTTTTTATAATATAAATTACATATTAATAAACAAATTTAAAATATTTTTAATAATTATTTTACTTGTTTATTTATCTTTTTGTATTTTACTTTGCATTAATAATGATAAATTTAATTAAATTATTTTTAAATATTTTTGGCAAATACCAACTTATTAAATAAAACTTTTAGTTTGATTAAAAAGTTTTTATAATATATTATTTATAAGATTTTATATTTTGTTTTTATTCTTCTTTAAAATAAATATTTAATTTAATATTTTAAATCTAATTTATTAATATAAAATCACAAATTTATTTTTCTATGTTATTTCATAATATAAATGTAATATAATGTAATATAAATAATAATTTTATCAAATATATATTATATATTTATGCAAATGTACAAAATATATTAAACAAATTTATATATAATGTAAATTAAAATTTGCAATGAGATTTAACATAAAATTATAAACAGACACAAATATATTAAATAATTTTATGTTAAAATGGAATATAAAATAATTTTGATTCAACAAGCAAAATTAAAATTCCAAAAGATAACTAAATTAATTTATTTAAGTTTAGACTAAATATAATAAAATAAATTTTAGATTATATAAGGTTTGAGTTTTATATAAATAGAATTTTTTTAAATTACTCGCACGCTCTTATGTCTTCAATATGATAATTAAATTTATGTTGGTTTTGTTGATTAACTATTTGGTTTTCATTATCAGTTATTAAAAAAGACAATATTTCGTTAATTCAGATATGACAGTATCTGAAGGACAAATCACTTCAAAAATATTTTTGCATTAATTTTTTTTACAAATTTGGTTAAGTTATGCCATTATTGTGATACAAATTAAGAAACTTTAATGCTGTTAATACCAAATTATAATTTTTTAATATAAAACTCAAAAATTTTGTTAAAATTTTAATTTTGAAATGTCCTGGTGGTCATTTTAAAATTGGTATCTAAGTAGGTTTTGTCAATAATAATCAAAATTTAATCAATAATCAATTTTGACTAATTTTTTGTTGATTATTGTTGTGTTTCGGTACAACTGGATATTTTCGGTAACTATTGATGTCTTCTGTTTCTTATTCTAAACAATTGTCTAAGAAATGTGGTATATTTTGACCACATCCCGTAATAAATAGCTCGTATTTGCTAAAGTTTTCTTAACTTTAGTAATCATTGTTTTTGTGGCCAAAGAGCACTTTCGACCATTTTTTGAATTATATTCTGTTTGATTTGTTATGTCAAATTATTTAATTGTTGCATAACTTGTCCAAACCTTTTTTTCTTCAGATAAGAAGTACTTAACTCTTGATCCTTTATTAAGATTTTAATATTTTTACAAAATTGCAAAAATATTTTTGCTATGAGTTGTTTTTTATATATTGTCATATAAGGGTACTCAATAAGTTTGTCCCCAACGAGATTTTAAATAATTCTTAAACCAAAAAAGATAATTAAGTTCTG
>JAQFXP010001247.1:0-20562 GCA_034693685.1 Belba bartosi
TAACACTCATTCATCTCACTCTCGAACTCTTTATCATTAGAGATAAGACTCAATTCAAAACTAATAATTATTTGAAATTCTAATTCTAATCAGTCATTCAGTCATTGAGTGTTTGGCGAAAACATGTTGTCGTAGAGTCGTATAGTAGAGCCTGACCTGGATTTTCGAATATATTGCGCAATATTGGTGTCGGTGTCACACAGTTATAATAACCCATTCCTATGAATGTCCGCCACTTTATTGAGTTCAGATCAGCGATCGATTGAAGTCTTTTCAATATATCTGTTTCACACATCGATTCACTCAGTTTTAAATCATGATTTAGTCGAATATTCTTCGGTATTGTCGCTGATATCAACTCTTCTATATTCTAAAAACATAATTAATTCTTTGATTAAACAATAAGTTTTGTTAAAAGTTTTTAAACATTAGAATCTAACAAAACAATTGCATAATAGATAAAAACCTTGAATCCGAGCGTTTCCAACATAATTTTCTTTTCATTATCTCGCGGACCGATATGTCTACCAATAAACTCATTCTCCTTATAGTTGCGATAAGTCCTGTGCTGTTGGACATAGTTCTGATGGCTTAGGATCCGATGCACCGATGAATTGATTTGACCGAATCTGCATTTTGTTAAATTCAAATTCATTTTTACGCAAAACACGACTCAATCAATAATATAATTAGAAAAAAAATAATAAAATATAAGTTTGAGAACCAAACAGAAAACTTTACTAAATCAAGATTACAATTGAAATATTATGTAATAATTATCAGATATTCACTACAGACTAAGTGCTGACGCATTGATTAATACAGTTTTAAACAACTGATACGACATATTAAAGTCGGAAAAAGAAATTTTTTTTTAGTTTTAACTTTTATTATGATATGACTGAAATTTGATTTGAAATCAGAGTAAAAGTAAACGAATAAATCTAAAGATTGTTTTGAGACAACAAGACGTCGCAGAACAGCAAATATTGAAACTCTAAACTTGTCCTTCGCTTTCGAATACCTGAAGAGTTTCTCGAAATTCAAATCACGAATTGCGAGAATTTTTATTTTATTTTATTTTATCAAAACTTTTTTTTGCAGTCCTTTTAAAATCTAAATCGTTTCCATATTTGGAATTTTTGGTCTGTGAAGGACAGGCAGGAAATTGTGTGATATTAGTATCAGTTTATTTGACAAATCAATATCTTTACTCAAATTTGCTTTTAATTCAAATCTTAAACTAACAGACATTTAAACCAAATTTACTTTTGGATTCCAATAGATTAAAAACGTCAAAAAAAAGTTTACGAATAGAGTTGACATCAAATTTAGAAATTCTATAAATAATTAGATTTAAATTTTAAGCTTAATCTTAAAAATTATGATTAACCGACTAGTGAACAATTTTTTATTCAAATTTATCGAAAATTTTGCTTAAAAATAAAGTAATTACAGTTTTTTCAATTAAATCAAATAAATCATTATTTTTTGATTAAATATGTGATTAGTTGTAGAAATTTATTCCAAATCCGATTTTTTCTGATTTAATTTAAGTTCAGGAATAAAAATTCAAATGATTAAAATTCTATTTCGTAATATTTATCAAATAAAAAATTAGTTTTTCCGTTAAGTCGATTGGATTAGACATTGGTTCTCATCAATCGCTATAATTGTCACTTTAGACCCAAACTTCGTGATGACCCGCATCTAAGCCACTAAAACAAATTATAAAATCAATATTTTGTTTGACCCCAACTCTAATCTTTATAAAAAGTTATATTCCGTTAAAGCCTTTGACTAAACCTGAACTTTAGTACCAGTTTTACAACCAATCTATGAGATGTCACTATAATTCTCGTTTCCCTTTCCAATAAATCTAAACCAAATGTAAACTTTCAAATCAATTAAATTGTATATAAATTCATTAATTTTCAAATAATTGTCGGTTTGAAGAGTGGCGCTAATTAAATGTTAGAGTTTATGTGTCTTAATCTTTTTTAAATCTAAAATAATTGAATTAACCTTTGAGTTCAGTTTAACATAAATCAGCGAAAATCTTCTTCGAACTACTTGTCGGACAAAACTTCCCAAAAAATTACTTAAACTAACTTTTAAATTGATATTATTAATAGTGTTGTTTGAGAACCAGCACTTAGTTTACATTTAGCACCAGTTTATATCCAAACATATAGTATATAAAAAATTACTTATACACAGAAAAAAAACACGAATTAGGAAATTATTTCCGAAAAAATCAAATTTTTATATTACTGTAGAAAAAATCAAAAATTCAAAGTTTGACATAAAATTATAGTTTTTATTTTAAGAAAAGTAAGCTATAAATCCATCAGAATTTTCTCACCAAAAATAAAATTTTGTATTAAAAGCTAACTGGGATTTGGAAGAGCTATGAAGAAGAGTTGATTCACATCTTATTTTTGGATATCAAGTATAACATTAGTTATTAAAAACATATCATTTAAGCGATAATTTTATCTGAACTCATATTTTTTATGTTTTTTAATAAATATTATTTATTTTTTGAATAATTTTGGTGTAAAATATTATGTATTTTAAATATTATGTATTAAATATAATGTATTTTTGAATTTATAGCATTAATTAAATTAATATTTAGCTAAAAATTACCGCTTTATATAAAAATTGCTGTTTTTATGTAAAATTACAGTTTTATATAAAAATTGCTGTTTTTATATATAAATTATTTTTTCTATGTTAGCTTAATTTAAATTAATCTTGTTTCAATATAAAAAAATTAATCCAAAAAATTCTTCTTATTTTTTGTTTTATTTGTTTTTTCCGTAAATATAATAAATAATGTTTTTCCAACAAAACGTTTAAATAGAAAATAATGATATTCGACATCAGTTTCCTTAACATTAATTATTTAGTTCTTTTGTACGGAATAGCTATGAATAAACTATTAGCGAAAGAATTATTTTTAGCAAATAAATCAATATAGCAAACAAAAAAGTTTTATTTTATTATTTTTTGGGTCACTTAAACAGACAAATACAAAATTGATATTCTTATCCTCAAACCTTCAGATTGTAGAAAAATAGCAAAAAATATATAATTATTATTACATGATGATTTTACGTTAAAACAAATATTATTTTAGTAAAACTTCAATGAAAATATAAACAAAAGTTTATGGTATCTAAAACTATATTTAATTAAAATATTAAGAATTGCTTGCTTGTATGGCAATAATTAGTTTGTCAAAATTTTATTTAAATTAACAATTTTGTGGATTAGTCTCATTAATAAAAGTTATTGTCAATCAATCAGAGATTGTAATTAAATGAAGAAATTTTGGTTAATTCGATACAATTCGTCACTCAGTAGTAACTCATTAATATAGAATTGAATGAATGTGAGGCCAGCCATCGCTCACACGAACTGATGGTATATCTAATCAGATAATTAGCCGAAGAATGGGTGGAATGGGTGGGTGGGAGTGCGCCCATTCAGTGCTAAGGTGTGCTTCTCTCGATTCCTTTCATTCCGACCACCTGTTAGTCCATTGATTGAGATATTATATTATTATTAGTCGAGAGATTCGTCCACTTCTCTCCACAACCCTATTGTCAAAACGATTAATCTATTCTATTGTTAGGAAATCAAACATTTTATTCGATTTGTTTTTTGTTGAATTGTTCTTATTTTCGATCACGAAATGTCTTTTTGATTGTGAAGTCAGCAAATGAACACTTTATTGAATTAATTGCTTCAAAAAACTCAAACATCAGAACTGATATCAGACGTGATTTCAAACAATACAAACGTGTCATTCGAATTATAGCCTAAAGTTTGAATTAGTCACAACTTTTCCCAAAACTATTAAACAAAATCAAAATTTTCATTAAATAACGAACAAAACGCAACAAAAAGAAAACTTCAAATCTTTACAATATTTTTAATTTATTGGTTACTTCACCAAAACTTAAAATGACATTGCTGCTTCAATATATTAGAGTAGAAAATATGAATTTTAAATCGAAAATATCAATACTTTATTGAAAATACTTTGAAATATGATTGACATAATTCTCAAAAATAGAATTGAAAATTCGTCTTCAGTTGAAATATTGAAAAATATAGGAATTGTTTGAAGTATTTACGCAAATAATTAATTGCATTGAGTTTTACTGTCTTTTGACATCCAATCCGATGGGACTATAGATTAGTTATTTGTAATTAAGAAAGTATTGAAAACTTTGTTGTTTAACCAGAAATTCTAATGAATCGTAAATAACAAGTACTGTCTAATTATGCAATACTTTGTTTTAAATCTATAATTCGTAATATTATGTAACAACCAAAAACACATCTAGTTAGATTTTAGAGTTAAATATTCTCTAACGATTTGAACAATTTAATTTTACTTTTTGATAATTATTTGCTCTATTGAAAGTAATTGATTAGCTATTAGATGTGTTGAAAATTTTAAGCTAATTTAAAAACTTTTACTTATTTAAATAAGTTCGTTTTCTGCAAACTTAACAGGATTGTTATTTGATTTTAATAATTTTATCCAATGTTTGTTTAATTTACTAGAATTGCATAAAACAATTGTAAAATAATAAATCAATTTTAATAATGTGAAAAAATGACAAATTATTTGTTATAATTTCACGTAAGTCTAAGTCTTAAATAGAGGTGAGTATGGATTGAGAGTTAGATAAACAGTAATTAAATAATTTTTTAGCAAATTTATTAACAATCAGATTATAAAAACAAAGTAAAAATAGCTATATTACAATTAGCTATAGACTTTTTTCGTAAAAATATCTATCCGTATAAATAGCCAGGATATACTTAATTTATTTGATTGTACAAAAACCATATTACCATGTCAGCATATTATATATATATATAAAGTGATAAATTTTTCAATATTTTGTGTTAGAGACTCAAAATCTATTAATAACTTTAATTAGACACATTTAAATAAATTATTAAAAAATTATTTATCATTTAATAATTAAAATAGCAAAAAAGTAAAATATTTTAATGAAAACTAAATTTAAACAAATATTTAAATTTAATTGATAATTAATATTAATTTTTTCAGATGTCATGTTTGATTTTATAAATAATTATTAGGATATATTTAAAAATTAATTAAGTTTGATTTTAAAATTTAGTTTTACAGTTTGCAAATACAAAAATAAAATTTTTTTTAACTTGACAAAGTCTCGAATTTTGGGTTCATTTCTAGTTGAAGATGTCTGGCATTTGTATTAACAAACAAAACAAAACAACGATCTGATGGCACAAACTGCCACTCCATCCAAATTAACGTCAATTGTAATACAATAACCTTAAAAATTTCGTATAATTTACTAATGGTGTGAAAAAAATCATTTTTGGTTTAAAATATCCAAATCTCTAGACATAAGAAAAATTCAAAATCTTAACTGAATTGATTAACAAATATTTTTGTAAATTCTTGTATATAATTAATTAATTTGAATTTTAAATTAATTTTAAACAGTGTATAATAAGCGCTTATTATATGTATTTGAAATTTAAATTTTTCAAAAAAAAATAATTCAGTTAAACAAGATTAAACAGAAGGAGATTAAACAGAAAGTTAGTTCTAATTGAATAATTTGTATAATAATTTTTGCTGACTAAACAACAATTAGTTTAATTCATAAACACTGAAAGGACTCTAATTTAACGAACATATCATTGAATATGAATTGAGATTTTAGTTGTAAAATACGATTAACTTTATTATTATTAAATTCAGATTTTTTGCCTTAAAATAGTAGTTCACTTAAGAAACTGAACTAAATTAGTGGAAAACACGATCGAAATTATCATAGATATGGGTTAACGCCTCTTCTCTTCACAAAATAGATATTTAAATAATAAGTTCTGTAGAGAAAAACTGAAAGGACTTCGAGAACTGCCCAACAATTAATCTTTATAACTAATAATCTTGATAGATCCAGCAGTGCCTTCCTATCAATGCCCTTTCAGTTTGTGAACTACTTGTTTGAATGTTTACTGATTTTATCTGTTTTTTAGATTAAAATCTTTTTTCAATATAAAGAAAGATTTTTAACGTTTTGACGTTAAATAGATTTTATGCGATTATGAAATATTTGAAATAATATTTATACGATATATGAATTAAAAATTAATATTTTTTTAACTGAAAAACTCAGTTTGAAATTGGCAGCAAATTCGAGCCAACCATACGATTGAACATTACTTTTCTGATTGATCGCACAGTTATTTCCTATGAAAGAGATATATAGTTTGCGATTAGCCTCTCATCTCATCTTCATATCAAACTGCAAGTCCTCCGAACTCTAACCATAGACAACAAAACTTTACTTATTTCTAAAAAATTACTTATAGTCAATCACTTTCATCTCATATAATATATGTTTGTTTTATAGAGAAATATATACAAAAACAGTTGTGTTTTTCAAAAGACTTTTTGATCCAAAATGCAAAAACTTGTTTCGCGAAGACCTAAAAACTTTTGTTGTCTTAAGGGTCTATACAAGTGAATGAATGAGTAAAAAACGATGCATTTTAAAAAATCATGAATTGATTGAATATTTTTTGAAATTGAATTTTTAATCACTAACTGTAAGTCACTATTTAAGAGTTCTGAATATAAATGAATGAAATATTGAAATTCAATCTATATTTTGCTGTTCTTTACTTTAAATATTTGACTGAATTTATGAATGAAAAGGCACTGAAAATATATGCACTACTAATGGTGTCTCAAGTTTTCATAAAGACTTAATAATTCATTTCAAATCACGAATTGAATCTATGATTTTGAACAGAATTTTTAAATACTATTTAGTTTTGAGTGATTTTTTTCAAACAAATCATTGAAACAAATAATATGTTTGAAACTTATGTTATGTAATGTGAAAACCAGTATTTTATAAATATATTCCTTATATTAAAAATTAGTTCAAAAAATGTTTTGAAATAATCGTTTTAATTGATTTAGAATTAAAAATCGTTTTTTCCTTGAAATTAATTTCCAATCATTAATAAATAGTTAGAAATCGTGAAATAATTTAATTGAATTAAATATCGATTTTTATTTAAAAATTTTTTGCTCTTTTTTCACACTTTTAGTCGTAGATAATTACAATCATTATTGTATATTAATGATTGGTTATCTAAATGATCTTGTTTACGCAAAATTATCGATAAGATTTTTTTAAATTAGTAAAAAACAAAAACAATTCAATCAATTCGTGAAATTTCACTTATCACGAAAAATATGTTTCAAAAATTTTATTTTTATATCCAATTAATAAAGTAATAAAATTTCAATTTATATATCTGATCAAGAAGAATTTTATTACTAAATATCTAAATCGTATTAAACATACGGTTTATTACTTAACTATTTCAAAAATTTAGTTAAAATTTTTTTAATCATTATTTAGGAATTTTAAACAACATAAAAATTTTAAATTATTAAAGACTCTATTAGTTAAAAAAAATATTAATACAAATATATTATTTAAATAAATGCAAATATTTTGTGGTTTTTAAAATTGCAAGAAATGTTTTATTTAAAATTATAGTTTGAATATTGAGTACTAGAACTCTCGTGTCTGTTCAAGTTAAAAGCAGTTATTATTTTGTTAAATAAATTACTCAAATTAATATTTTAAAATAAAAGTATGTATAAATAAAATAATATAAATATACTTTTAAAAATTTAATTATACAAATTTGTTTACACAAAAATGCGTACAAAATAACAAAATTTAAAATTAGCAGAAATTTTAACCCAAAACAGTTTCTGGATTACGGATTATGTCTTATTTAAGTGTTTACATCATTTCACATCGAAACCAAGATTATTATAATCTACTAATTAAATTAAGTTGTTTCAAATCAACTGGTATTTAAACTTGCAAATACCCGATAAATATAAAAACATATATTTTAAGATGTCAGTTTTACAACATTTTTGCATACAAGTCAGTTTTATATCCGGGTCAATCAGTATGTTTATATTTAGAAATATTGCGATATATATACTGTATACTGTAGTATACTATATACTGTATAGCAATATTGCGATCAAAGGTCTTGAGCGCAGTGACACTTCTAATTATTTATTAATAGCCGATTAATAAAAATTTTGTTTATTTTTGTTAAGTTAGAGTCATTTGTCTATTACTTATATAAACTAAGAATTATAGTCTCTGTAAAGGCTTGAGAATTGAGCCTTCAATCAGATAAACCCTAACTTTGCTTCAAATGATTGTATCGTTAATTCAAACGAAACTCATATGAAATACTAATTTTTGAAAATAAATAAATAATTATAAATATGTTTTACATTTCTATTTGTCATTCAAAAAGTAAAAAGAAATCACTGAATGATTACTGAGAGATAAGTTGTGAAACAAACCATAACTAAAATAATTGGACTGAAATGTCTCAAAACATACTTC
Source organism: Belba bartosi (assembly GCA_034693685.1). Lineage (NCBI taxonomy): Eukaryota > Metazoa > Arthropoda > Arachnida > Sarcoptiformes > Damaeidae > Belba > Belba bartosi. The sequence goes on from JAQFXP010001247.1 coordinate 8,490, forward strand.
ATTTCAATGACTAAAAAAAGGTCTGAAAAAAGAAAAATCAAAATTTCCTCTTATTATGCAAAGACTGATTGAGAACTTTTCACAAAAAATCTGATTCAGTGCTAGAACTCCAAATCAGAAGCAAAAAATAGTTGGATTGGAATAAAAAGTAAAGTAAAGTAAAGCAAACTTTACTTGACTTTACTTTTTTGCCGTTTGATTGTTGAGATGGAGTCAAGTAGAGCACCGAATGATGGATTGGCACTCATTTATCATAAGACTGGTAGTAAATGGAGACTTTCGAGACTATGGAGACTATGGCCGTCACAATATCTGACAGAATAAAAGCAATAGTAAGACCTCTTTTCAAAGTTTGTCCACCGCTCGTGTCAGTTCCTCTTTCACGGCTCTTTCCGGCCAAACTTCACTCATGATTTCCTGCCAACTCTCCCAACTCGCTCTCCCTCTCTCTCCTGCTCTCTCAGTCCCTTTGCGAGTGAGTGTGAGTTGGAGTATAGAATCAAAACTCAGAACTCAGTCGATGTGTGACTCAATTGGATTCGATGCTAATCTATGAATGACATAATCGATTTCAGTACTCCAGTCGGGTTCCGAACTCATGCCAATGCATAGTAATGAGAGTCTCTATTGTAAACTATAGCTACACTCAAATGAATTTCTTTTCCCAAATATTTTACAACAAAAATAAAACTGAATTTTGTGTAAAGTTTTTGTTGAGTCTAGAGTTGAGATTTGATTGAAAATAGAGGCAAAGAGAAGAAAAGGTGAAAACATAAAGTGAATGCACGCTCGCCTTCAGGTCACAAAACAAATATTTTATTTTTCGTTTTTTCTTATTTATTAATTTCCTTTTAGTATAGGTTTTATCACAAAAAATAAGAACTCTTTTGAAAAGATATTTTGGTTATAGTTATGAGACTTACGTTAATAATTAGCTCCAAATTAATATATCTATTCATATAATAAGTTAATTAGAAAAGCGCAAACCTGAAAATTTTCTGCTTTTTATCTAGAAACAATATCTTTATTTAGATTTGACAGCACCAGCATCTGCTTGTGTGTGCTCTTCCAGTGCACAATGGGCGCCACCAGTATATATATATATCATACTATAAGTGCCCAAAAATTATTAAGACGTTAAGACAAAACTTTCGAGATATTTTCAAAACATATTTAATAACTTACGATTTGGGAAACAACCAAAAAATGTGTACAAAAGTCATGAAAAATGTCTAATATCCGCCTCCAGAAGTATTGGCGCTCAAGAACTCTACTGTAGTATAAGTTATGGCCTCAAAAAATATTTATTATTAGTTTTAGGCTTTTTTAACGTGAAGTCCATTGCGTTGATAGGATAGGGAAATATGAGTTTTGCAAAACTTATTTTTCATATACTATATATAAGCCTTGAATAAAATACATATAAGTTTAAAACATGAAAAATCTCGGCTCATTTTTCCGTATCTTCATATACAGTACCTGAACATATCATACAGTATATATACAGTATATATATACTGTATGTATAGTATGTATACCTGCCGTACAGTTCGTGACAACTTTGTTTGAATTTAAGACATGAGTCATGAGAGCTCAGGTCCTGCTGTTCCCCTTACAGTTCACATGTTCGGACAACAGAGCTCCGGCACAAAAATTCATATCTTATTCCCGCAGAGCTGCCAATTATAAAACTTTAAGACTATAACGATTTCTATATTTGCTCTTTGTCTAAAAACTACTAAAATTTTACCTCAAAAACAGCAAAAATGTTCTGACATTGAATTATATTTTTCCGAAACAAGACTTTTTTGATTTAGTGCTTATTATGAACTGCATTGACTGCAATAAATAATAGTCAAAAATATATATGAATTTCTCTGTATATTAATATGAACTCTATTTTTGGCCAACAGTACAGCGAAAAACCAACAGAAAACTAAAACCGACTCAAAATTGCTCTTAAATTAACAATATTTCATAGACACTGAAAATTTATTCCCTTATTATGTTAATTGCGAACTAAACCACAATTAAAGGTAAGCTCGAAAAGCAAATATATTATATATCATATCATAACTTCATTTCTGCTACTTTTTCAATATTTTTGATGAATTTATATTTTCGGGGATTTATATTCGCTGTATGTCTTTCCGAGCTATAGATAAGACTTAACTTTTTTTTCTTAAATAGATTTTCACTGAAGTATAATAACTTTTAATCGAAAGACTGACTTATCTATAGAAAGAAAAAAAAATAGAAAAAAAAGTTAATTACGGAAAAGCCGAAACAGATTTCTTCATTACTTATTGGTTACACTTTTATTCGCCAATAATTTGTAGATTTTTATGAAATTGTATTCTTCGAAGTGTAGAAGAAGTAAAGAATAAAAAAGAATATAAGAAAATATTATTATGATTTGAACTGCTCTTCCTCTGCCTTGTGCTGAGCCTTAGGCCAAAACTCATAAAAAATATAAAAGACCGCCAAAAAGTCGGCGAAGAATTGCAATGTATTTGGGTATGAGTTAAAAATTTTTTTTTTAACTATCATCTCATACAACCTGTGCCTCATCTGCGGTTGATAGCCAACCGACGAATTTGGCATTTTTTAACACCATTTGCATTCTTCGTCAGTATATCATACGAGCGAATACTAAACAGTAGTTTTTGTTTCTCTTTTTTCACCTTATGTTTTGATTATAAAGTTTTTTCTATACTTTCTTTTGTGTCGGTCGAGTCGGTGCCACTTGTTATATAAAACCACATTTAAGCAGTAAATTAAGCAAAAACTTCTTTTAAACTTCAAAATTGTGTTCTAAAAACAAATGGATAATAAAATACTGATTTATGTTATTAGTTGTCTCGCGAATTGGTTTTTGTATCCAAACACAAATGGAATTGAATTCAGGAATTTGTTGGGTTTAGGCGACGAATTTTAAATTAATGTTTCATAAATTGTTTGAAAGTCTGGACTCAAATATAATAAAATTTAGAGTTCAACCAAATATTGCCGAAAAGTTTTTGGTTCAAAATTAATGAATATTCTTTAAGAATTTTTAATTTAAATTAAAATCTAATCTGATTTCAGATTTTTTTCAGAGGTTCTACACAATAATTAAACACTAATTGATTTTATCAAAAGTTCTTTAATCTAAAAATTGCATTAATTAGCAAAAATTAAGAGAATATAAGTATATAATTAAATTGAGAAATTGTGTGAAGAATTTTAAACAAACGCTTTACTCGAGTATAAATTCATTTTAAAATATAAAAATTTAATCAGTCTTTGAATTGAGTTTTCCGTATATTAGTCGAACGATAGGATAGGGAACGAACTGTAAAACTGGATATTTTAACAATTCATAAGGCGATTAGTAAGTCATATCTGAATAATAATTTGTCTTCACTTTCGCTGTTAAGCAGAGAATAAAGACTCAATATATGAGAGTATTTAGATTTAGAGATGATATTGCAGACAGTATTGGCTATTCTGTTCAATATTCCAATTTTCCAGTGCTTGGAAGCGGTGAACAGATCTGCAAAAGTGAACAACAATTGTTTAATAGTGTGTATACTTGGCGTTAGATTCAGTGTTCAAAAGCAAACTCGACATATGGATTGGTGCGAGTGATGGCTGATATGGGATATTGGATATCATTAGAGTTTTCCGTAGCGTTTAATCCCTGCAAAGCACGCGCTTATGAATCGCAACATTTAAACTGCAATGACTGCCAGTGGGCTCGAAGTCATTAACTGGGCTTTTGTCCATCTGTTGGTCACTCGTCGATTGCTAACAATTTTGCCCTCACTTTCACTTTAGTTGAAGCCTCACTCTCTCTCTCACTCTCACTCTCTCTACTCTATTCCAATTTACAGATAGGGTTATAACAGGACAACAATACAGTTAAACAGCAAAGCTCTCAACGACTGACCAAAACGAGCCAACATTTAAAGACATATCAGTTGGAACTAATGGAGCGAATTGGGATTTGGCTGTCTATAGGCGGCGCACAGTTAGGCCAATATATCATTTTAAATGCGAATGTGTTTTGATGTTCGCACTCACAAACTCTCACTCAATGCCTAAAACGCTTTCAACCCCTCTCTTCAATCTCAGCATTTCTGGCCAAAAGCATTCTCTCGACCACTCAGTCCTCTAATCAGTTTTTGTACGACTTTTTATCGCAATAGAGAAAAAAGATTTTGATGACTGAATACGATGACAATTCTAGCCGTTTTCGATCATCATTACTGTCATATTCAGGTACTCTATCTTTTAATACCAAATATTCTATAATCGAAACATTACAGACATAACGACAGTTTCGAAAAAAAGTTAGTCTAATCTAATGGAATAAAATAGTTTGAAAAAAGTCTCATTTTTTCAGTAGCTTTCCGTTTGGTAGGTATGGTGTTCTGCCAGACTGATCCCAACCAATACCTTCTGGCGCACAACACACACACCATAGAGGCATAGAGGCATCTGTGCTGTCAGAACACCGATTATTATGGCCTCAAACTGTGCAACGAATAGAACATCGATTATAAGTGTAATGTTGTGTATATTATATCTATAACTAACTAAACATAACTAAACTATTGTTGGAATTGAAGAGAAAATATGAAACTATTTTTTGCTACTATTTCTCTCACTGTACTGATGAGTCTCTTATAGTTTTAGTTAATTTTATTTTTAAAGAGGAAGCCGTTGACAGTCGGAAATGGATTTTGATGAATGAAGAATAATGTTATGGCCACACAATTCACTCGGGGAGGAGAGCCGGGATATCATTGTTGAGCTCATGTTTTTATGTTTACCTAAAAGTTCTCAAACCCTTCACATCTCATAACCGATACGTTTAGTTAAGACATCTAAAACCAATTAACTGGAAAACTAGGGCTGAGAGACAATCCATTAACTGCTCTTCAGCTGCTTTTTCGGCTGATCTTTCAATTAATCACATATTTTGTATTTTTATAATTATATTCTCAGTTTGTCTTTAAAATTGAAAAATTGCTTTTTAATAAGATTAAAAATAAAAATTTCATTGTTTTTGGTTTTTACAATTAAATTTATTAATTAAATTCAATGCAATTTTGATTTGGTTTAGCAACAAATCAATTAAATTAATTGACTTTTTATTAAAAATAAATAATTTAATTATTATATTTATTTTTTAAATTAAAGCCTTTTCAGCTTACTCGTTTAATTTAAAAATAAATTGATTATAAATTAAATTTGATTTTAATTTTTCAAAATCGATATTGACATTAATGATACAAATTTTAAACATTCCGACAGTTTTTAAGATAAATATATAATTTTAATTTTTTATTTCTAAATCTAATTTACATTTAATATGAAAAAAATACTTTTAGAATCTTATTAAAATATTTTATTTGAAATTTGATTTGAGATAATGCATTTGCTAAAACTGCATGTTATTCAAACTGTACATTGAAAATTTATTCAATATTTAATATATTTTGTTTTGGAAAACAAACGGATAGATTAACTAATTTTGAAAACTATGTAGAAGAGCTAGATAATTTTACGTAGAGTGTTGCTAAGCTAAAGTTAGAGTTAATCGGAAACAACTTCAGATAATCTATTAGAGAGAGATCTGGTCACGACTTGGTAAGACACTGGCGATCGCCTTGAGTGCCGCCGACGCCCCAACTAATGAGATGTCCTCTCTCTCGCTGTTAGTTAATTCCGAATATGATATTAACGGAACCGATAATACAGTGAACACTACAGTTAAAAGAATTCTTTTTACGATCACAAGTCTCTATCTCCCACTGCTGTGCAATGGGTTTGGTATATGTGCTGTTCAGTCGCGAATTTCATTTACATAAATTGAATTTCATTTTCTATTGACTCTCCACTTCAGTTCAGTTCATTATATAAGAGAGGACTTGCGCCCAATGATTGGGAAAAGGTATATAATGTCGTCGATTAGCGCTTAGTGCAAGCGCTCCATTGCCTCGACAGAGCACCAGAATTATGACGGGCGTGCCCGGGGTACCGAAAAAAACTAATTTCGCAGCTGTTCTGCCCTTTTTGTAACTGCGGATACATATGAATTGCTAATTGACTTCAAAACGATTCAAGTCTGACAAAAACGCTATCACTGTATGACTTGGTTGAAGTGACTCTACACTCGCCTCCAATCTCTACAGTCTCTACTGTCTCTAACCTATATCCCAAAACAAACCAATAGAAAAAATAAAATAAAATAAAATAATTGTTGTTTGCATTGATTCCAGTGTCAGAATTCATTTTTTAGTTCACTTCTGACATAGTTATGGAAATTCTTAATAGTTTGCTATTTTTTTCTCACTCTATGTTTTTTGTTGTTGATATAATTGGATAGAAAATATCGCATAATTTTTCGCTACTCTTTCAATAAATAATAAATTTTATTCTCTACTAATATATAAATTTCTTTTCTTTCTTATCATTAGTTTTTGTTTTGTTAGTTTCTTAAAGAAAAAACTAATTATTAAAAAAAGGTATAGTTTTTATTGCAGCTATATTTTCATAGCATAGCTCACTATGCCTTGTAGTGCCTTATTGTGTTTTGTCGATCCAATAACAATATTTTTTACATATTTACGTTCAAATGAATAATTCAATAGTCGTTTCTATCATAAAAATAACAATAACTGAATATTGACTCTAAATTATCTGCAAAGCGAACCATATTCCTGGCGTTGGCCATTAAAGTCTTAAAGGAATGTTTTGGCCATTGACTATTGCACTGATACAGTCTGTAGCAAATGTGCAAATTAGTTGAAAAATTATACTCAACTTAAAGCTCATAATAAAGAGTTAGGGGAATAACGAGACATAAGAATAGAAAAGAAAAATATGACGAACTTGACCCAAATGACCGCAATCATAATAATTTTAAACTTAGTTTTTGCACAGCGCTACTAAATAGCAAAGATAGTCTTTATCCGAACAAATAACTCATTGGAATATTCCTTTTCTTACATTATATGCACAAAACTAATTCTTTTTTATATTTCATTATTTCTATATTTATTGAGAAAATATAGACAGATATTGAAAGAGAGAGACAGAGAGACAGAGACGAGAAGATCCAAATGGAGAGAAAAATGATATTTGAGTTAATAATGTATGAGCGATACCTATTGGAGCACCGGTATCGGGAATTCCCTTGGGAAGCCAACAAAAATCCGTAATTTATGCTTAAGTTTTATTACAACTTGTATTGCAATTCTCTGATTGCAAATCCACTTCTATTTTAGATTATATTTTTGGCTAATGTTTGACATTCTCTATGCTTTCACTCGTTATAGATCCAGAATCGAGGCATTGCTTTGATTTGGTTTTGGTTCACATTCTCATCAATTGTTTTCAAACTACTATTTTATTCTCAACTATTCAAGTATGATAATTTGTTGGACAGACTTTGACAGTAAGAATTATATCTTATTGTGTATTTTTATTTCCTTTTTTGTCATTTATTCAAATGCATAGTTAGTGAGACTGTAATAGAGTGAGAAATTCTTGTTATGTTTGCCACTAATCAATTGCCAACAATGACAACGCATTTATTATTATTAATTAATTAACTTTTAGGAACTTTTTCTTTATATATGTATCATAAGGAAAAAAATTATGAGAAGTATATTATAATTTTGATTTTGACCGATGGGTTGTTAATATAATTGATAATTGTGTTGACTGTTGGGCACAATAATAACTTTACTCCAAATGCACAAAACAGTAGTTAAGAGCAAATCAATTAACTCAATAATGAAAATCACAATTTTGTGATCTTATTCTCAGAGATCGGAACAACTTTTAGCTTTTTTTGGTGATAATGAAAGACACTGACCCTAAATAATTAACTTTACCTACAATTAATCATTGATTTTTGTTAGTTTTTGTGAGCTAGCATATTGCATACCAAGCCTATGTCTATTGAAAACTAATCAGTAAATGTCGTATTTTTCCCAAAAAAAAACATATAAATAGTTAAACTTATCTAATGGAGAATTTTTTGGCAAAATATTAGCTTTTCTGTTTATGTTTTTTATTTATTTTCTTCGAAATTTTGATTATTAGATGATTTGTTGTGTGAATTCAAGTGGTTTTTCTGTCAAAAATCTATGAATTAATTAAACTAAAAAATAAATAGATATAAATAGATGATTGAACTAAACATTAAACATTACAAATCAATGAAATCCACTGCAGTTTGGATTAGTGATTAAAATAAATCGCTATTTTATGCTAATTTTTTGCGTAATAAAAAATATTCGACTTTCGGTTATAATCTCTTAAAACTTATGATAAGGTTTGGCACAATTTGTTACAATAGGTGTCCCTTCGATAATAAAGCCGATTAGGAATTACACTATCAGTAAAAATTTTGTTTAAATTCAAATCAGTTTAGGCTTCAAAATGACAACATTTTCAACTAAAAAACACATCAAAATGCATTAAATGCTTAAATTAATTAAAAATAGTACATATTAATAATTTAGAGCTAACTTGCAAATTAAGTAATAAAATATTTGGTTCGCACTATTTAAAAAACAAATTAAATTCAAAATAAATTCAAAATTACAAATATTAACAGAAAATGTTTGCAAATTTGTATTTATCTATTCCGTAATTTACGGAAATTATAATTTAATTTAATTTAATTTCAAACCTAAAAGTAGATTTAAATTAGAGACACAGTAGGAATATAACCTCAATATCGACATTAATATAAAAAATTCGTATTTTTGCAACGATTCGGTCAATTCTTTGGAAATAAATCTGAAAAAACTACTCAAACAGAAAATGTTTTTATGATTTATTCATTATATAAATCAAATGAAACTTTAATATTGAGCCACTCTTTAGGGCAATTGAAACGCATTAGAAATTTTAATCAATACTTGTTGAACCTTACCGTCAATAAGTGGGTTATATTCGGTTAAATTGAGTTATAGATCAATTCAAACATAATCTATATTCAAGCCTAAACTTTATAAATCTAAACTATTTTAAGTATATAAATCACACAAATTATTATATTATTTAGCTATAATTTTGATTGCGTTTGAAATATGATATATAAGTATTGCAAAAGTCTAAAATCTTATTAAACAAAAACAATTCAATTTAGTGATAAATTATTATATCTCTAATTCAATTCAATAATCGGCCTTAAGATTAACATTCAGTCGATTAGAAGTTTTATTTCACTTTTAAACTCTTTTTTCCGTTTGTATTCTCTGTGTTTCATTAAAATTCATATTTTATATCTTTTTTGGCATTAAGTCAAGAATAAGAGACAAATAATTGATTGCACAGAAAGGTAATTGATATTCGCTTTATCTCTAAAAAAGTTTTTTCTTATTTTTATTTCTTTCGTTGTTTTACTCGAATAAAAAAGTTTTTTTTCTCTAAAAGTTAAGAAATATATCTTTAGTTTTATTTTTATAAATTTTGTTTTTGTGATATCCGTAAAAATCTCAGTCGTATAGAAACAATTTTTTTCTACTAAAGAGTATATTTCATAGAGTCATACAGTTGTGACAATAAAATATTAATACAAATAATAATATGCATAGAATTGTCAGACTATGAAATTTAAAAAATTATTAAATTATAGTTATTTCATTTCTACAGTATGTTTGGTATGCATCTTGTATAATAACTTATAATTCTCGTACATATCAGTAAAATTGATCTATAATTTGAGTTTTTGATCCATAAATTTTTAATGAATTTAATTTATTTATGTCTCTCATTAGATGTAAATCTTTACGATTCGCACCTAAAGAGCGATTGTTAAGTGAAAGCAGTCTATCGTGTGATTCAGTGATTCAGTGTAAGCCATGTGTTGGCCCATTGAGCCAAAACATGTTAGAATACACAGTCTATGGAGTCTAGTGTATAGCGACTATAGCGTGTCATTCAGTTTCCAGTCGAGCACTGAGCACAGGGCACAGGTAGACAATATTGGATTTCAGAAACACGACTAATACCTTCTATTTAGACTGAAAGGTCTAAACACTTCTTGAATTATTCAAGACTAACATCCGGTCTCTTTCGCGATCCTATAAGGCGTTCGTTTCAGTCGTTACACACTATAAGCAAAAACACACAAAAGACAGAAATCATTGCATTTTTTGTTCTCAAGTAAATACTTTCCGACTGTTTCTGATCCTTAAGGAGGCGTTCGAAGCATTCAATAAAATATAGATTTCGTCGTCTCTTAAATCACAGTTATGTCAGATAAGCATAACATCGATTGATCGCTATATTCATAACATTTTACGCCTAACTTTAAATTGAGATTCAGTTTAGTTTTTGCATAATCTTCGACATAATAGAGGCCTTCGAAGAGTGGCATTACTAACAAATACCACAATTTGTGGCCAACACTCCACTCATTTGAATCGAAAGTGAATTTAATATTTGTTAAATACACTGAATATATGCCATAATGAGCTCCGCCTCGTCTTTAATACAAGAATATTTTGCATAAATTTGTGTATTTTTTGTGTTATATTCACTGAAGAGAGAGAGAGAAAAAAGTGAAAGAAAGAGAGACCAACTGTTGAGAGATTTGCGAAATTATAGCAATTGTAACAAATTTGAAAATATAGTAAATTTAAATTACAACTCACATAAAAAGTTTAGTCTAATGAGAGCTTCTAAACCATTAGAACTGAAAATATTTTTCGTCAGATTTTGATTTCCAACGGTTTGCCAATAAATTATTAATTTAAGATAAAAACAAATCTCTGCCAAAAACTTTCAAACTTTTAAAAATTCAAACTTCATTCGTGACTTCTGTCTGACAGGTTAGATGCGATTGTGTATATTTATATCAAATAAATATTTTTCATAAAACTGTTCAAGGATAGTTATACAGAGAAGGGTTAAGCATATATTTTAAAAAACTATTCCTTATATTAATTTCAATTTTATTGAGTAAAACTCTACAATTTTCCTGTTATTAGTTATGTAATAAAGTTTTTAAAATAAAATATTTAAGTTAATATTTTTTTAGTTTAATGTAATTTAGTTTAATATACTGTAATTTAGTCAAATTAAAAGTTTTATATACTCTATATTGGTTTAAAATTTGCTGTAATAAGTCAGCCCTTTAAGTGAAGGTAAAATTTTTGAACAAACCTCTAAATAATATAAAGAATTTAGTCATAAAAATACTTAACAAATATTAATAAATCAAAAAAGAAAAGCACTAGTTATATACATATATATTTGAAAAGGACTGCCAACTGTGTCAGGCGCAGAAAAATAGGCTCATATTTCTTACTCCTTTTTTGTGCAAACTCATTTTACCGGAATATATTCACTAATATGAAAAAACATTTTTTCAAAAACTTTTAAAATCTTTTCAAATCTGTTATACTGTAGTTATTTTTCAAGCATTTATTAATTATTACTTTTTTAACTCTTTTTATTCATATTTCACGACTATTCTCACCCATACTTTATATTGTATTTTATTTTTAATTTTTGTTACTTTTTTGGCTAATTTCTTATTTTCACTTAAAATATGTCATTCTTGTCATAAGTAAAGTAAAAGAAAGTCTTATTTTTGCAGCGGATATAACATCACACGCAACACATCTACGTTTAGACAAACTCCTAAATTACTAATGAAAATGTTTGTTGCATTCGATGCACAAAAAATATAAATAAAGTTTGTTTTAAGCACTAAAGCATATTTCGTTATCTCTGCTAACAGTTTTGCGATTACTTTATCGATTCAATCGTTTTTTAAAAACACACAAATTTCTAAGTTTAACAAAATTCAGTGAAAATGTTGTGAGTCTTAAAAGTTTTTTTTTTTGAAACAAAATGCTTTCAAATGGAAAGTTAAAGCCCAGACATGCAAAACAAAATCTCGTTTAGATGTAAATCTCGTCAAAAATCTGATTTTTAAAAAATATTTAGAGATAAGAGATTTGGAGTAGTCATGAACTTATTAGAACACTTTTTTACTAGATTAAATTCTTATAAATTATAACTTTTATATTGTATGTACTTTTGTCAGGGTTAACCA
>JAQFXP010001248.1:0-20551 GCA_034693685.1 Belba bartosi
AATCCGGTTTAAATCCAGTTAATTTAGCTAAATTTAGTTTAAATCCAGTTTAAATCCAGTTAAATTACACAAAATTTCATCATAAATATATAGATTTTTTGAGCGTTTTTGGAAAAATCCCATCCCTAATCCCCCCCTAGGTTTTTGGCCAAAATTTTGACAAAAATCCCTCCCCTGATCCCCCCCTGGATCGGCCGACCTTTGCGATCCCTGCCTTAAATACTAACAAAAGTTAGCTTAAATCGGGCCGTTGCTGATAAAGTTTGACCTGTAAATGGCAACCAAAACGTATGTACGTCAGACACACTGCAAAAGTAGTCACGGGTGATCTAGCTAAAATAAACATAAAATATTTTAAAGAAAATATGTTTCTAATTTAAATCAATTTCTATTATGTTCAAGTCTGTTAATTATAATTAAATTTTGACAAATTTGTAATTAATTTCTATAATAACAAAATAATTTTATTAAAATTATTACTTGCACAAGTACTCTGTATCATAAAACAGAAAACGCGAATGGGAAATCGGCCAAAAATTCTTCTATTTTGAAAATATGGATTTATTCCATGATGCATTTTTATACATATTTGCTTTAAAACATAATTTGATTTCTTATTATATTATATGTCTATCTGTTTATTACATTTTGTCTAATATACTGTCAATGTTTTGACATTTGGTTTATTATTTCATAATATATAAAGAAATAGACAAACTGTTAATTACTGATATAGATAACGTAGCATGATTAAAAGCGGCTTAAAATTACATAATAAAAGAACATTTGTAAATACAACTTCTGTTTTATAAAAATTAATTTAAATGTTTATTTCATTTAATATTTTATAACTCCTATAGGGCCCGAAAACGGGAAAGTTTTAAATCAAATAAAAATTTCTAATTAGGATTTATTAATAAAAACTTTTTTAATTAATATTTTTCAAAAGAAAAATTAATTTACGTAACTATATATATCACAACTAATTAGGCGAACATTTCTCAACATTTTTTCATTGAGAAGTAAAGTTTAAATTTATTAGTTTTGCCAAACATTAAATTCAAACACACTTTGACTTTAGGCCTAAATTTAATGAACCAATAAATGCATTGTTGGCTAACTATGTCTTTCATCAAATGAGATTAAAAAAATCAATTTTCTTATTATACTTTGAGTGCTACTACTAATTAGTCGCTTTTGTACGATGTGTATCTAAAATTACACTTGGGACATTGTTTCTTAGCATTGTGCAATTTTATTGTAAATATTTATACTAAAATTGGCATTGTTATTTTAAGCAAACTAAATTTTAATTAGTATAAGGCATTTATTTAATCAAATTTGTTTGACAATAGTTGCATTGATTTTTTATTAGCAAAGTAGCAAAGTTTGTAATTGAGTTATGTCTAGATTATTTGACTAATAAATTTTATTTTCTTTATATAAAAACTTGCTTGCGTGATTACTCTTTGTATAATTAAATAGTTAACGCTTTTAGCAATTAAACTTAAATATTTAAACTAAAAACAAATTTTTTTTCAATAATTAGTTTAAAAAATAGCGTTAATTAAAAAACATTTTAGTTTGCAACTAATACTTGATAAATGCATTTTATAATTATAATGTTTAAATATTTGTAATTAATTTGTTTTAAATTTAATTTAAAATTAAAGTTTTATATTAAATGATATTTTAATTAAAAAAGTTTTTAGTAAATTTATTTTTTAATATTTTAATTATTAAATAATTATTGCTAAATTTATTAATAAATAAAAACTTGTTTGACGTAAACTATACAAACAAATAAATAAATTTGTATTTTATACTGTATTTGTATCTTGCAAACAATTCCATCTATTACTAAATTGTTTGAAAATATATTATAAATAATGTATAAAAAAAATTACATATTTTTATAAACTACTAATAATTAAATATATTAACTTAAAACAATATTTAATCTAAGGTATACTTGGTAGGATATTGCTATTTTAAATCAATGTTTCTGATTATAAGCAAGAAGATTTTTTCCTTGATGATAAATACGGTAGCAATTCTCTAAAAATAACTCGCATCAAAATACATACCCCGATCAATTTTATTTTAAGTTTTACTTTTCTAACGTATTGTCTATTTAAGTAGTGTTATAGTAATCAAATATTTTATCAATTAATTTATTTAAACAAATTGTTAATTTTAAAACCAAGTAAGTACAATTAAACTAATAAAGATTTTATTTTATAAAATTTCGCAAATAAATAATAATTTAAAAAGTAAAACTTAATATAAAATTGATCGGTGTATGTTTTTTGATTTGTAATATTTTTAGTGAATTGCTATTAAATATATTATTAAGAAAAAACTTCTTAATTAGAAATTATAAAAACTTAAAAAAATTTTCTAATAATAAGTATAAATAATTTTTTAAACATTTTATTATCATATATTGTAATTGCATACAAGTTAAATTTAAAATATTTATAGAATTGTACACTTATTAAACTGAAAAGATTTTTGCTTACAACCCAATCAGACTTTTACTAACATATAAACGTTTATAAAATAAATAAAAACCGTACAGTATATTCACAATATAACAAGGTTGGTTTTGTAAGACATTGCCAAATTTCCCAATTATACGTTAAGTAACAAATATCTTAAACGTTAAAACTTAAGCTAACACTGCTAGTGTCTCAAGAATATACATATTTTTGACCACTTACTTGTTAACCGCTATAACAAACTTGATTGCTGTTTTAAGAAAATCCGAAGATGCGAAAGGATAGCTATCTTAGTTTTAGCTGCAACCGGCGCCATTAAGAGCTTTTTGGTTGTAAAGTTAATAATGGAAACAATTATATTATAAATTATAAAATTTGAGTCTGGGAAAACGTTTCAATACGTAGTTAAAAAACATTTAAAAATTACAAAGTTAAATTAAAAAACATTAAAATTACTAGGTACCGACTTTGGTTTAATATATTTATTATTAAAAATTTTTTAATTTGTGTTTATTATTAGAAATATTTATGAATTAGTGATTAATATTTAAAATCAAAATTGTTAATTATTTTTAAGAATTATTAAATGTTTACTGCTTAAATTAAACAAATTTTTGTGTTTGCTAAATTTTTAAATTAAGACTTATGTTTGAGACTGGACATTTGTATAATCTATTTCAGATTAAAGCTGATTATTATTATACGCAATTTTAGAGTGCATTTAAAAGGCTTTTAGAGATAAAAGTTTCGGATTATTATTACGAAAAAAAAGTTTGGCAAGAATTACCACTTGAGAAATTAACTTCCTTGTTTATTTTTTTGTTTTATTATATATGTTACCTAAACTGCATTTAATTTAGTTTTATTAAATAAACATTTTAAATTCGTTTTTACTCAACTTACTAGTAAAGTATGCAAATGTCCAGTTAGAAATTTTAAATAAATAATTTTTAAAAAATATTCTTGAAAACTTGCAAACAATGACATTTTAAAGAAAACATAATAATAAATCATATTTTGTTGTAAAAACAAAATTAAACCTTTATAAACAATTTGTACCTGTCAATTTATTTTAAACAAATATGATAAATTAATTTATAATAATAATCAATAAAATTATAAATCAAATCTAAAATAATATATACAAAAATAGCAGTAATTTAATTTACATTTATTTAATATATATATATTGCATTAATCTGTACTATATTAAAATTTATTGATTAAACTTACAAATGTTAATAAAGTGTTTGCATGGTTTAACTTCATTTTTCCTAATTCCCAAAATTATTAATCCCAAAGATCCTAATAATATATGAAAAATACTAAATTTCTAAAAATTAAAAATAATATATGTTATAAAATATTTATAATGTGTTTGTAAATTTATTAGTTTTAATTCAGTTAAAATAGTAAGTTAAATTAGTATGCAATGATTAAAGTGAACGCAAACATATTTATTTGCCATAATTAGCTTGATTGTTTTAGCATTTTGTATTTATACTATTAGATATAAAATTACTGTTAGTATTATATACTATTTTGATATAACATTTTAGAGTAAAAGTATTAATAATTTACAATTAGTTAATTAGTTTTAAATCATAAATAGATTAAAACTTTTACGAACTAAATAATTGTCTCTATAGTTGTATTAATATATTAATTTCTATTTAATATGAAAGAGTACCGAGATTACCGAGGACAGCTCTTACTTCTCGGTTTAACTGGGGGTTTGCTCTCATTAACAATTAATTTGAACACAAGTTAAATACAAAATTTTAACTTTTATTAAAATACAAATTAAAACAATTGAATACAAAATAACTTCAAATCAAAACTTAACTCAAACTAAAATCGCTGAACTAAAGCCAATATCAGTGCAACGACTAAACGGCAATCAATACGATTGCTGTACTTCGACTGCTTACCATTACTGGCTTCTGTTTTAAATACTATTCATATACTGTACTTGCTAAAACAACTCATTCTTAACTAACTTAACATTTAAAAGCTAGTCATACTAGATTATAGTCATTACTAATCATAAGAGCGACATCTCATAGTTAGCTAACAATCTGAACTAAGCAGCTCATTATTTATTACTAATAAACATAAATTAACTGACAAGCCAGATTTACTGTTTCAAATATAATTAGGAATTTTGGGAATATAAAAAACTTTTTAAGGTTTTTAGAAATTAGGACATTTGGGATTGAAAATTTTGGGTTAGGAAAAATGGGATGACAACATTTGCATAAAGTCAGGGCAACGTTGAAGCGTTAGTGCTTGAACTCTGAACTTCAGCAACAATAAAGTGTAATAAATTGTAATTGCAGCTTATTATTTTTTGGGAGCTTAAAGTTAAAATTATATACATTTTTTCAAAAATATATTAATAAAGAATTACTCAAATAAAACTTAAAACATTAATATAAAATACAAAATTTATTTCACTAGGTAAAATTTCAAAAATTTATATTGTAACTAATTTACAAAAATATATTTTACAACTAATTGAGCGAATATTTCTCAGCTTTTGTTTCAATTCGACTCAAATTGATTGTGAAGTCAAGTTTTAATTTATTAGTTTTGCCAAACATTTAATCGAAAGACATTTCTTTAAAAGAGATAACTTAATGAACCAATAAATGCATTGTTGGCTAACTATAAGACAAATCAATTAAATTAAATACAATTATAAATTAATACTTTTAGTACTAATAGTAAATAATTTGAAATTGCCCATGAGTATTTTTAGTATTTTTGTAATTTTGTTAAAAATATTTAAAATAAAATAGGCATTGCTGTTTAAATAAAATAAATTGTACACAATGCAAAAATGTATTTAAAAAGTTAAATATGCTTGTTAGTATTGCATTGACATATAAATAACAAAGTAGCAACTTCTAATTAAGTTATTGTAAACTATTTGCATAATAAATCCGATTTTGTTTGTCTAAAAACTTACTTGTTTGAATACTGTTTATTTAATTAAATAATTAACGCTTTTAGCAAATAATTAAAACTCAAATATTTAAATTTCAAACACAATTTTATTTTAATAATTAGTGTAAAAGTTACTTGCACCAAATAATAGAAAAGTGCATTATAAAATTATCGTGTTCAAATATATAATTAAATTAATTCTAATTTAATCTGTTTTTAATTTAATTAAAAATAAGGTTTTATATTAAATAATGTTTTTAATTAGCAAAAGTTTTTGATAATATATTTGTTTTTAATAATTTCATAATTACATAACTAATGCTAAAAGTTATTAATAAATATAAGTTTGTTTGACGTTAACTAAACAAATAAATAAATAAATTTGTATTTCATATTGTATTTGCATTTTGCAAACAATGATATCTTTTACTGATGTCTATTGAGAGCATAAAAGCATTTGTTTTACTGAATCGAATAACAAATAAACGCAAAAATTGTTTTGATGTAAATCAATATTTTATACAATAATTCAAATCTTGATTAGACTTTCATTTATTTTGATATTAAAATACAAATTAGAAATATTAATAACAATAATAAAATCAAGATAACAAATAATAACAACTAATAAAAGAAATCGAGAAGGGGCATCATACAAAATTATCTCCTATGCACTTTTTAACCACAATTAGAATTTTATTTTTTAAGATTAAGCGCGGACAAACTTTTTTGAGATTTTGTTTTAAAAATAGAACATTTTCTTTAAACTGGTGTAAAACTCAGTTTAGTTTAATTAACTAAATTTATTTTAAAATTAATATGAATTTATTATAAATATATCGTTTTTTAAGCGTTAATAAATCTTCTCAAGATACCCCTAGATTTTTGGCAAAATTTTATGGAAAGGCCCTTTTTTTATTTTCACCTCACTTTGGATCAGCCAACTTCTCTATTCCTGACTAATAAAGACATCATTTTATTAGTAATATTTGTTTAGCAAAAACTTTATACTAACATATATACAGAAAAATAATATTTCTTTTAATCAAGATCTTAATTATATTGACAATGTATTTTTATTAGATTTGTGCTTGTTTATATAGAATTCAATTGAGAGTTGTGTTGTTACATGAATTCAATACATTAGTCAAACATAAGTTACTTTATATAACAAATACTATAGGTTTAGTCGATATAACAAAACAATTGATTGTTTTGCAAAAATTGTAAACTAAGCAAAACATGTGTTTTAAGAAATATTATTTAATAATTATTTTGTTTCAAAACTTGTTAATTAAATTTAATTAACAGCTTTAAATTGGTATATTTTAGCTCGCAACTTTTAAATTATAAAAATTTTATTTTACTTTAGTATTTACCAAGCTAGATTTTTTCTAATAAGTTTAGTTTTATTTTATATTAAAAATAAAGTTTATAAAAAGTTTGAACTAAATATTTCAAAAATAAAATATTGTTTCAAATAAAAACAAAAAAATATTTATTTTATATAATATTTTATCAAAGTTTTTAAAAGTTAACTTGTTATTTATAAAATTAGTTTATAAATAAAATTTAAATTTATTACACAATCTTTTGCTTTATAATTCAAATAAGTGCTTGAAATAAAAATATAAGTTTATAAATTATGCAGGATACTTTCAAGAAATAACATTATTATTATACAGTACATTCCACTTATAACGAATACCCGCATATAACGAACAGTAGTTATCAAACGAAATAAAAATATATTTTAAGTTATAATCGTATATAACAAATCCCGGTTATAACAAACGGATTTAGCAAAATCAAGCTGTACGTTATAAGCGGGTTGGACTGTACAGTAATAAAATTTATGCACTATGTAATATAAATAAGTTGTGATAAACAAAAGTTTATTTTCGACAAAATTAATCTAAAGCTACTTAACAAGAAATTTTTTATAATAATTTGTTTTTATGTAAATATAAATAAAAGTTTCAAAATAAATAGATGAGTTTTTGCTGACAGTTTGAATGCGTTGGTTAACATATTAATTATTTATTAAACATGCAAAAATAATTTATTTGTAATGTTTTAAGAAAATGTTTTTTAAAACATTACAAATATACTGGTTTGCATGTTAATTAAAATTATTTTATTAAACATAATTTACTCATTAGTCTAATTTATGTAGTAAATCAAAAATTAGTCCAAATTTAATAAGAAATTTAATTTTATTTTAATAATCTACAATGGTAAATCTCATATTTTTCTTTATTAATTTATAAAAATATGTTGGAGTTTTAGATAATAATTAGAAAATTTTCTAAATTAATGCTAAATTTAATTTAAATTTAGTTAAGTTTAATTAAATGGGTATTAAGCGTTACGCGGTCTAACCACTCGTCGTTTAACGGTTGGCTGAGAGGAGTAGACCCTAAGTGGGAGTGTAATGTCATTCGTAGGCATTCGTCAACACATATATAAAGCGATGCAATTTAGAAACTTTATATACAATTAAAATTTAACGAAAGTATGACTACAAAACCAAAATTAAGCAAATTATATTCTCGGCCAAGTGATCGACATATTTTCTAATTTTAAACTTATGTCAATTTTTGAGGTCTGGCATTTATTTTGCTTTTATATAAATCACAAGTATTGATAAAAAATAAATAAAGCAAAAGGTCATAAGTTTTAATTATTTAATGCAAATTTACTTAAGTTTAAAACTAAATAATATTTAAGACATTAATATTTTTCCAAAATCATAATAACAACATTGATGCAATTAATCATCGATTCATGCAAATTATATTTGTTTAATATTATTTAATTTTATATATAATTTAATAATTTTAATTTTAATATTTTTAATGTTTTGTAAATAAATCATTGATTGGAAATAAAAACCAGGTTAAAAAAGTGAAATAAGTTTATAATTAGAAAAAGGTTTCGTCACTTCACCGAGAATAAAATTTGCCTGATTTTGGTTTTGTATCCATACTTTCGTTCAATTTTAACTGTATATAATTGAAATATTTATATCATATTTAGAAATATTTATTTGTAAGCATCAATAATTAGCTTTACTTAAATTAATATTGTGTTTAACTAAATTTTTTAAACTTTAAACATATGTTTTAAAATTTTATTTATTTATTTTTAATCTTGGCAAAATTTAATAAATTTATTTTAAAATAAAAATTTTATTCAAAATATTGCAAATTTAATTTAATTTAGCAATTTTAATTAATTGTTTATATCTAAAATTTTATTTTTTAAATATATAAACTAAATTTTAAAATGTTTAAAATTTAATATATTATTTGTTATGTTAAACAATATTTTAAAATTAACTTTATACTTAAATCTTTTTGTTTTTAACAAGCAAAATTAAATTTGTTTTTATGGATAAAAAACAATTTGAAGCAATTTATTCAATTGACAATTAATTATATTGTTTACAACAAAAAAAACTATTTTAAGAAATTGCATTTTGTTTTAACTAATTAGCTTTTTTACATTAATTAAATTGGCCAAGGCAACTAATTTAATATATAAATGGAAATAACTAATTATACTAATTTAAAAAGATTAAAACTTTATAAAGGTTTAAATAAAAATAAAAGATTTTAAATTAGCCAAATTTATTTTTTAGCTACATTAACTTGTAGCACTCTAAAGTTGTTTTAATTATTAAGCTTTGTTGCATTGTATATTTATTTGCTTGTTAATTTTATCTAGTTATGTTTGCTAGCAATTTTACATTTTAATTGCATACAGTTGAATTTAAAGTTAAATTTAGAAATAAATCTCTTCTGACATTTTAATGTTTTTACAAAGTAATTGGTATGTTTTTTAAATTTTAAAATAACAATTATTAACTAAATTTTTATTATTTATTGATGAGTTAGCTAAAAAATATTTAAAAGTTTAATATTTTTATTAAATCTAATAACTTGTAAGTAACATAAAAATTAAAACTTCTAAATAGTATTTAATTTTCAAATTTATAAAATAATATAATATTAAAATTATAAAAATGTTGATCACTTAGCATAAACATTATATTGTTTAGCAAGTGTATATTTCTTAATTCCTAAATCTGACTGTACCAACAATTTAAAATTATTTTTAATTAAATATTGTTTTAATTTTCAAAACAATTTGTATTTTATTTATTTTATTTTAAAATAATTTTTGTTTAAATAAATACATTATATATAAGTAATTTAATATTAATTTATATAATATATAAAATATAATAAAATATAATAAAATTTTTAATATTTAAAGTGAAAATAATAGTAAAGCAAAAAAACATAAAATATTGTACAAAAAGTAATAAAATATTTTAGTTATCTTTAATTTATTTGTTATATTACAAAAAAAATTTATATTATTATAAAATATATATTGAAATATTTAAACAAAATTTTATAATAATATAATAAATTATCAAATTTTTATTCTTAACTCAAATTCCTTTATTTTATAGCTTTTGTCGATTTTTGTGTTAAACGTTTTTATCCTAAAAATACAATTCATTTCTTTACTCATAAAAGCAATACTTTATAGAAGAAGAGAAAAAACAAAACCTCTTCTAAAACAGACCGAAAGGCATAAAAATTTTATTTAATGAGCTATTAGTGAAAGGAAAGGCCTAATAGTCGTCTCAACTCAACTCTAATATTCTCTCGTTTTTTACGACTAAACGCCTGACTGTAAGTCTGAAAAACGAGCAAGCGCGAAATTAATTTATTTCGAAATTTAAGTCGGCTAAGATTTAAATTCTAATTTTGGAATTTTTTTTCGTTTTATGCCTTTTCTATTGCCTTATCTATTGAAATAAATATTTTATTTAAATTAGTTTAGATTTTTTAGTCTGACTTTAATGTGGTTTAAAACCGAAACATTCAGTTTGTTTAACATATTATTTGTTTTTAGATTATTTTAATATATTATTTATTTTAGTTTTTAGAAATAAACTGTCTAAATTTATAACAAATAATTTAATCTAAGTACATTTTATTATATTTTTAATATGATACTTTTTTAATATTATAAATAATAAATTTTATTTAAATTTATTAAATATAATATAAAAAACAAAAAAATTAAGTAATATATAAAATATAATCTCATTATAGTTTACAAAAAATAATTTTTTAAATAAATTAAACTAATTATTTTAAATTAAACAATAGTAAAAAGATTAAATTTAATATTTATTAAAAAGCTGCATAATAAATTATTATATTAATATATATTAAAGTAGAAAGATAATTTATATGCAAATTAGTTTATACAACGTTAAAAACAACAAAAATATTTTATTATTATGTAAAAATGTAAATTATATTAATAAATAATCTTTTTGAAAATTTCCAATATAATTTTTTAAATATTAAATTAGATAATAATTGAGATAAACCGACTAGACACAATTAATCAAAAATTTAGTTAAATAGCGCTTTTCCGGTATAATTATGACAACTAATGCAATACTAATTTGTCTTTATTTGTCTGAGTGTTTGAAAAAACAATTTTATTTAGCATTTCATCAATCATTACATTATTATCTAAAATATATTCTTTTGAAATGTTTTGAAATTTATACAAAAAATAAATATTAAATAACTATTTAGTTGACAACAAACTCCAGACAGAATTTATTATTTTCTATAAAAAACATTTTAATATAAAAACGCTTTAAAAGTCTTAACATTGTTTGTAATATAATTTTTATTTTATTTAAACAAGATAAAATTTATTAAAAATTATTGCAAATATCATACTTTTGTTAAAATATAATTTTGAAAACATAATAAATTAATATATTATTATTAAAATAACCCAGACAAATTTTAATCAAATAATTTTTTAACTAATTGTGTTTTCTATTACTTATGAGTTTGTTGACTTGCTACTATTATATCTAACGTAGAGCTAATAAAAACGTATATATTACTGCTTAAAAGCAATTTATTTATTTTTATGTATATAATGGTCAACAATAACGACATAAAAAGCATAATATGTCAAACATTCATCAAATTATTGTCAGTAATACTAGTCATCAGTATATTTTATGTCATAAACGTTACATAAAAATACTTATTTCATAATTGATATAAAATTTCGATTTTTGGCCAAAATTTTAAATTAATAATTTATTTTATTTTTTAAAAGTTATAAGTTACAATTTTAAATTTTAAATCATTTGCTAACATATATTATAAAATTAATTATTAAAGCTATAAATTATGCGTACTTGCTAAAATTTTTAATTAAGTTTACTGTAATAGAAATTAAATATTTGTAAATTAATATACATATTTGAAGTTAAAAATAAATAAATTAATATTTGTAAAAACATATTTGATTAATTTCTTAACTAAAAATTTTAATTTAGGTAGCACAATTTATTCGCAAAAATTTAAACATGCTAGATATTGTGTTGTGTACTATTCTAGTAATATTAATAATATATGAATTAGTATTTAATAAATCAAAAACAAAATCAAAGGTTTAATTATTTTTAATTTAATTAAAATTCTTTAAAATAAAAATTTTTTAAAATTAATTTCAGCCATTATTTCTGGACAAAGACGCATCAGAAACCGAAAACAATAATTCAATTGGGTATCCGAACGGCTGGTATATAATCGGAGCGTCGGCTGAAGTGCCCAAAAATTACGTCAAACCGTTTCAGATTTGTGGCGAAGAACTGGTGCTTTTTAGAGGCACTTCGGGTGCTCTACACATACTAAGCGCCTATTGTCCGCATTTGGGCGCAAACATAGGAGTCGGAGGAGTTGTGGTTCAAAATTCTGGCGAAGACTGCATTCAATGTCCATTTCACGGATGGGTTTATGGCGGGAAAGATGGTTTGTGCAAGCACATACCAAACCATGAAAGTAAGCTTAATTAAATATGAAATAGATTAACTAGTATATGATTTATATAACGTAACGTATGTGTGTTTTAACTGGTCAATTTTAACAATAAATCGTTTTTATGCTAATCAAAGATAGCTTACATAACTAAGTTATAAGAAAAGCCAGACACACTTGCATAAAAACAAATGCACAAAAAATTAAATTTTAAACTAAAAGTTTTGTGTTAACTCAATAGAGACGTAAATCAGGTATTTAGAAGTTGTACTTAAATTGTGCCGAAAATATATGAATAAAAATTTTTTTTCATCTCAATTATTTCAGAAGAAATAATTATTAAAGTAATTTGTTTTTAAATAAGTTGTATTGTATTTACTGGCAAGCATAGTGGAAGAGGCGTATTGTAAATAAAATATTTATGTTCAAAAAATGTAACACAAATAAGTAAAACAACTTGACATATTAAAATTATATCAATAAATTTTATATATTTTAATGCATTTTTTAATTGTTTAGAAAAAGAGCTTGACAAAATTGGAGCACGTATCAAACCTTGGAAATGTTTTGAACTAAACAACTTAATTTATCTCTGGTACAATTCGGAAAATTATCAACCAGAAATTTATCCGAAGCCTTGGAATAAAGATTCACTGTATATAGCAAGCGCTTCTGACTTTGCACACACAAATATACAAGTTAATATTTTTATTTATTAATTAATTATTTTGTAATTAATTAAATATTTATTTTTGTAATTTTTTTTATTAAATTAGAATATAATGGAAATCGATCTTGAACTAAAACATTTCAAAAATGTGCTTAACCAATTAATTAAACGTGTTTTAAAGCTTGACTTTTCTAACCAAGTTATTCAAAAGATAATGTGTGAAGATGATCCAAATAAAATATTTAGTTTACAAATTGGAATGGATTTGTACCTGTTTGGTTTTAAACTATTTCGATCATCACTTGAATACCAACCAATTGGACCTTGTTGCATCAATTTACAATTATCCGTATTTAAATTGGTTTCCTATTTTATACCTGTTGAGCCTGAAAAAACATTATTTTGCACAACGTTATTTATGTCAAAAAATTTTCTTACTATATTGCTAAAGCCATTAATTTACATTATATTTAACTCTTTGTTTGTTGAACAGGTATTAATTTTTTATAGCGACAAAACTTTATATTGCTTTGCAGTAATTGGGCTTAAATTTTTCAAACAAGGATTCAAGGCAAAGATTGAGAAGGGGGGGTCATCCAAAACCCCCCTGATTTTAAAAATTTGGATTTATCCCTCCCCATAGCATTTGGTCTGAGCAAAGATACCCCCCCCCCCCACTGGACATTTTTGCTGGGCGCCTTTAGCGTCTGGCAAATATTTTGTTTTTTTAAACTAAAATTAGAACATTTTCCCTAAATTGGTACTAAATCCGGTTTAAATTCAGTTAAATTAGGGAAATTTTATCATAAATATATGGGTCTTTGAGCGTTTTTGAAAAAATCCCTTCCCTGATTTCCCCCTCCCCCCTAGATAGGCCAATGTTTTCAATCTCTGTTTTTTGGTTTATATTCATATAAATTTTGTTTAACAATGTACTTTTTCAAAAAGAGGATTTAAATTTAAGACATCTACCCAATTTATTTTAAGTTTGATATATTGCCAAGCAACAATAGACCAATATTGCTAAAACGTGCTAAATATTTAGTGTGATTTTGCATTATTTATTGTTATTTAAATTTTTGAAATATTCAACTTTTACAATGCGTTTGTTAACTTTTTACATTGCTTATTTTACAAAAACAATATCTTTGAACTAATTTGCAAATATATTGTTACGTATTTGTAAGTAAGCAATAAAACAACTAACTAACCTGTTTAAACACAAATCTAACTAATTATATCTATTTAAAGTTTATCGAAAGCAATTTAATAATTTGGAATAATTTGAATCTAAACGTTCGGCCGAATCAAACACCAACTGACGAATCAATTAAAGAATACCGACTTTGGTATCAAAGATATTATAATCCAAAAACAGATTCAGTTTTAAGTCAAGACGTTATTAATTCGGAGTAAAGTGTAACATGTTTAATTTAGAAAACACTTTAGCAGGACAAATTTTATATAACGACTTGATTAATAAAATAAATAAAAATGTGCATTTTAAAATAAATAAAGATAAAATTATATCTTATATTGTAATATTTATTTTGAATGAAGGAGTCATTAAATAAGAGCTTACAGTATATTAGTATCAAGTTATTTAAATATTATTATTGATAAATTGGAATAGTCAAGTTAATTTAAATATTTTTTATGCAATTTTATTTTAATTGTTTTTGCATTAACAGTATTGTTGGTATTATTTGTATTATTTATTTTTATTTATTTAAATTCAAAAGCAATTTCAAAAATGATAAAAATATTTTTACAACTTTGATGTAGTTTTTAAACTGAAATGTTATGTGAAATTAAAAATATTGCAAGATGATATAGTTATGATATTTAATTCTACAAATACAAAACTGGTCAGACATTCATTAAATTACTAAAACTACTAATTGTCGTCAACTCTTCAATATATTTCATGTCATAAAACTTGATCTAAAAACTGGACAAATCAGTGAACTATAAAATTAGATTAATTTACAAAAACCATTAGAACTTTGTAATTAAACTTTATCATATAAATTATAGCATGCCACTTCTACAAGTCAAAATAATTATTACACAAGATAAATTTTATTAATCAAAACTGCCAGACATATAGAAAAAACAACATTTTATTTATTCAACATTTATTTAATAAATCTACTAGCTAGTTTACATTTATTATTTTATGTATATTAGAATTTTATTTTATTCATTTAACTTGTTATATTTTTTCTATACAAATACGATAAAATAAATTGTTCGTGTACAATTAAACAATTTTTTACTGATTGTTTATTTGTAGAAACTGTAAAACATTTGTTACGTTATTAAATAATGCTTGTTAAATGCTTTCTCCGTAAATAATGTAAGTGTGAGTAAAATAGAAACCGATTAAGTTTTTTATATAATTAATTGTTTAGTTTTATTTTACTAATGGCCTAAACAACAAACAATTCACAAATGGATAGAAAACGAATATTAGTTTAATCGACAAAAATAAGTATAAAAACAATTTTTGTTGCAAACGCTTAGTTCTATAAATAATTAAATTAAAACTTTTTGCAAAAAAAACTTATTTTTAATTAAAATTAAAATCAAAACACAACCTTGCTCTCGTTATAAATAAATAACATTGTTAAAATAATAAATTTATGAGTATGTTTATTAACTTATTTATATATTTTATCTTGATTATCTTAAATATATTCATTTTTACATAGTTTAAAAATATTGATAATAAAAATCTCAAATTAGCAAGATTATTTATCATATTGTATTATTAAAATTATTCATATTGAGTAAATAGGCAAGATAAAAAAATAAAACTCACTTATTTATTTATGCCTCATTGTTAATTCAAAGGCTTCAATGTGTATATGTCTGAGCAGTCGCCCAGAGTCTGGACTCTTAAGACACACTCTTTCGGTTCGATAGCAATAAATATTTTGTTACCACTCTTTCCAATGCTATTGACGGAGTGAGGAAGGGCTCAATTTTTGTCTACAAATTCTAATACAGATTCTTAATAAAAGGGAAAACTTTTTCTTCTTGTTAACACAAATTGAATATATACTCAAAAAATATATTTGATTTGATGTTAAAAATTTGACTTTCTGATTTGCTCCTAGTAAAATTAAATACAGTATACCATTATATATATTTTAGTTTGTTAAATTTTATATTAGTACTTGTTAAATTAGTTTTTAAATTTAATAATATTTGTTTAATTTATTATATTTTAAGTGTTTTTGTTTATTGTTTAAATTGTGTGTGTTTCAATTTAAAACTTTACTTGCTTGATATTATAGAATATTCGGCAAATTTAAAGTTATAACCAATAAATATCTGTCGATGTGATTGAAAAATATAAACTTTTATTAGACTTTTCTTTTACTTTTGAGATTATTTGATGTTTTTTTCGGACATAAGACTAATGTCACTCTAGTGTCACATTCAGCACAAGTTTTGGTATTTGTTTTGAAATACTGTTAAACACATCGTTTTTGTCTATTACTTCGATTTGCATAAAAAGTAAGTCTTATTTATTTATTAATGTCTTTTTTACTAACTTTTTGTAATATATTTTATCTCGGATATAGTAAACAGCTTGATTATGTAAAAATTGTTTACTATAAGCGGGGTTTACTATAAACAATAAAAATTATATATATATATATTTAAAATTTGTATTCAACAAATAGTTTACAATAAGCGGGTATTTACAATAAACGGGTTAACACTAAGCAGACAATATACAAATGGCAAATGTATGCAATTTATAAATATTTTGATTTATTTAATAGCTTGCTGCAATATTATTTTTTGTTATTAAAATTTATTATTTGTTATTTATTTTAGTAATTTACTTAAGATTATAGCTTTTTTACATTAAAAAAGATTTAGTTTCTTTGAAAATAAATTTGTGATTTTATTTTAAAATTGATATATTTGTTAAAATTAATAATTTAAATATAATTTTAGTAAGTAAATTTTAACAATTTATATTATTGTAATTTAAATTTATACAAAAATAATAGATTTAATACATAAGTTATTACATTGTTAAAATATTAAGAATTTAGTATTATGAATAATTAGGCTAAATATATCTAGTTTTGGATTTAAGCCAAATAAATTTTATCTGTTTAATATAATAATTTATTTTATTAATTTTAAAATCAATCTTAATAGAAAAAATAAAGTATTATTTTTTAGTAAACTAAAATCTAAACAGGAAAATAAGTTCTAATTTATAATTAAAATCTGTATTAAAATTTATGTTTTGAAAATATAAACTAAATAACATATTTGATATTATATATAAAATATTTAAAATATAACATAATATTAAAAATATTCTGCCAAAGTATAAAATAAAATTACTTTAAAAATCAATATGTTAAATAAAAGTGTATGCTAAATTTTATAATTATTATAGTTTAAAATATAATATATAAATTTAATATTTATGGTTTAATAAAAATGAGCATTAAAAGTTTTACAATTTTTATTATGCTTAATTTATAAATTATTAATATTATGGTTGATAGAATTTAAAAAGTAAAAAACATAAATGTCAATTTACAATATATTAAATCCAAACATACTTCTGTTTACCTAGATACTATTAGCAAGCTCTAAATGCTACATAAATTTAATTCAGCAACATAGATAAGATTGATTACTGTCAATACAATAGAGATATTCTTTACAAAACAAAAATAAATTTAAGATTTATTCGTTTGAATCAAAGTCTAGACATAGCATAAAATATTGAGTTTAGAATTTAATACAAAAAAACTAATATTTTAAAATCAAACTGGGACCAATATGTGTGTGCATTGGGTTCATAAATTCTTTAGTAGGCAAATCTATATTTTAAAAAAATAAACTTTAATGTTTTATTAAGAAAAAAATCTCCAATGTACTTTGTCTTCATATATAAATACAATACATAAATGCTATCAATAAATGCTATCAAAAAATCGACTTAACTTTTAGGCGGAATAGAAACGCCAATAAAGTTTGACAAACCGTATAAACGGCTTACAAACAAAGGCTCAAAACAACGAATAATCTTCCCTCTTAACGACATTATTTAAAAGTAATTACAGTTAAACTCAAATATAATGCCGTTTCTCCTATTTTAAAGTCGACTCAATTGTTAAGTTTTTTGCTTTTTATTGAATAAATTAATACTAATGTGACGTAAAAATGAGTGTAATTTAGATAAAATTTAAAAATAGATAAACTTATCAAACATTTCACACATATTAGAGATTAGTTGTTTTGGTCTACTATTAGTAAACATAAAAAATAGAGAATATGTGTGACAACAGAATTGCGGCTAAGAATTGTCAGAAATTGATATTTTTGTGACATTTTTGTTAATATCTTATTTTGTATAGATTTTAGCCGAAAAGGATGTATGGGTTTGAACACAAAAATTCAATTATCCGATTGATAACAGATGTGTTTGAATGTAATTTTGTTTTTGCGCTTATTTTTTATGCTTGAGCAAGGCTGTATTTCTATATTAAATTAATTATTGCATGAGAGATTTTCTTATGCTCATTAATATTAATGTAAGCTTTTGCTCAATTATTAATTAGTTGATAATTTAGCAATCTCAATTAACGGTTAGTTTATTCAAAATTTTTTCTCAAGCTGGTTTTTGTAAGTTAGCTTTCTATAATAAATTTGCATAAAATTAATTTTATTATTTTTTATTTATTGTAATTTTTATATGGTCTAGATTTTTTTAGCTGGATAAAATAATTTGTTTTTTGTTTAACATATTTAGAAACTTTGTTTAAAACTAATGGTAATTACAAAAAAACTATTTAAAAACTGTAAGAATTTGTATTAAAATGTTTTGTTAATTGTTTTTATAATTAGCAAAATTTCTTTATATTTTTTATTATATTAAAAAAAGTAAAAATAAATTTTAAAACAAAATAGCAACATCATAAAAATAAAAATGTACTATTAAATTTAATGCATTTATTTTTTTGCAAAATTTATTAGTATGATAAATTTAGAATAAAATTAACGCAACAAAAAACATTTAAAAAATTCTTAATTATATAATAAATTTTTCGTTTTATACAAATACTTTCTATACAAAAAAAATTCAGAATTTATTAGAATTTTCAAAATTTATTCCATTATATAATCCATAGATATATTAATGAAAACATTTTGCATTATATAAGAGAAAAATAAAAAATAAAATTTTTTTTATTGATCAGAATTTTAATATTCAAATAAATTTATTATATTCTTATTGTTGTCGAAAAAATATTTTTTATGAATAAATATATAGATTAAAAATTTATAATATTTTAGTTTAGTTTACAACAAATTGTTTCCCATTTATTAGCATTAATTTGATTGCTTAAGACTTTGTAAGTAATGATTAATATATTTTTATTTTATTTTTTAATCTAATTTTTTTTATTATATATGAAAATAAAAACAATTTCCATATTTTAAGTTTGTTTATCATTTATCAAACTTGTTGATATTATTTAAATGTTTCTGGTCATATATCATATATTAAGCTATACATAAATTATGTAAAAATAGCATTTTAAAGTTATAAAATAAATTATAAACATTAATAAATTACGTTTTATTTTACAATTAAATTTGATTATAAATTTTCAATAATAAAATACTTGATTATAATGAACAGAAACAACAAAACAAATATGTTTTTAAATTATAGAAAACGATTATTTCAAATTGTTTGATATAATTAAAAAACATTATTTATATACAATACTAAAATATTAAAATTAAAAACATTTAAATGAAAGTTTTTTTTAATATTAAAATTAATTAATTAAGTTTTGATAAAATTTTATTTAAGCGATATTTGAAAATCAATGAAAGTCTTGTATCAAAAATATTTACACAAAAATAACTTTTTTGAGACTAAATATACATAAAAAGAGCGCAAAAACACCTGAGTCTTCATTATTTTAAACTAAACAAAACAAAACACGAGTTTAATCGCAGATATAATCAGAAAACTAGTCGTAAGACTCAAATAAGATTGTTAAGTGGAAAACTAAAATAGATATGCCGGAATATATTTCCAGCAACTAACTGTATAAATCATCAAGCCTATATTCTCGCTTTTACATCTTATGCACTCAAATAATGCTAATTAAGTCACGTAAACAATGCAACGAATATTCTCTATTCGCTAAATAAATTCCAAATTATATTAAATGCCATTTGAATGCAGACATTGAACGCAATGTCTGTTTGAAAATTAAAATATTTTCGCTTTTATTCTAATCTAATAAAAATTCATTAATTATTTATCGCATACTTTATGAGTCGTTTGATTTTAAATTCATATAAAATTACTTTATTTTTATAATTACTTTATTTATATCTAATTTAAAATTAAACGAACACCAAATTTGAGCATCATTATTTATTAAACTGTACGTTTTATTTGTTACAAAATTTTATTTAAATTTAAAATTATTTATTTAAGAGAGAAATAAAGAAAGAGAGAGAGAGATAGAGAGAGAGAGAGA